>JABASH010000104.1:0-60963 GCA_019776445.1 Tomocerus maximus
ACACAGAGGACATTATTGTGGCCTTATTTCTTTCTCTCTACTAGTGTTATATATAATTAGAACTACTTTGCTCACCCTGTGAACACATTATTCGAATAAATAGTTGAATGCCTCCTTTGCCATTGTCCATAACAATTTACAAGTCGGGTTTTTGCTACGTTCTTGTAGTCAGCATATAATTAAGTAGGTATAATTAATTTCCTTTTGCTTACCTGCGTCTAGTATCCGTTGTTTCACACTATGCTGTCTTCCGTGCCAGAATTGCCAGGCTTTGATTTCATCTTCGGGACTCTTTTCTTCTCGGAACACCAACATCACCACCGTCTGCAAAGCAAAATTAAATATTTTCACATTAATTACAGGTTTCTTATTGCTGAGCATTATACTAACTTTATAGGGATTGTAGCAGCACCTAAGGGCATTCAGTGCAGGTTCATTCAGTTCTACTTCATTAGAAGATTAGCTATTCAATCAGACTATTATTTAGATATAAAATTTATAAAAATTCTCCCTTTTTGTCACTTGTGATAATAATGTGACACAAATTGACACAATGCCGATGCAAATCAGAGCAACCATACACCGATCTGCATAATGTTGGTATACTTAATGACAATAAATAAATGATAGGTACCTAAAGACAAACAAAGCTTGATTCGATCCTCGAGTGTTTGTTAGCCACCTACCTGTTAGTTACATGCAGTAAATAAGTAGTTTAGTCTAGTCTAGACTGATGGGATGAGATGGACATTGACAAGAACATGCTTCTGCTGACTGATAATGATAATCGAACCAGTTAACTAACCATCAGTCACTCGTACTACTGAGCCCAACCAATCCAAAATATTAATTCTCGTAAATAAATATATTCAAAGAAATCAACTAACAATACCAACTCAGCATCCCATTAACATTCCTCCTGTCACTGAGCTTTATTCTACACATTGTTTCATTTTGGTACATGCATATGCAAATATTTTTATGTCATAGTCAAATCCAGCTAATATAAAACCTTGTAGGTACCTACCTACTTAATAAGATTTGGACATACCTACTTACTTATTATCTGTACCCTATTTACAACTACATAAAACTTTTATTCGTCAATTATGAAGAGTATGTAAATAGGAGTGTGAGTGTCCACTGGTCACAGCAGCTGAGATGATCTGGTCAGTCTGCCCACTTAGTATCTATCATCGACCAACTGACTACTACTTATTACTATTAAGCTAGTTAGGTAGTAGAAGTGTATCAGATCGGAATGTATCAAATCAGAAAAGGATTATCGTCGAATAAGAAAGATTTACATAGGAGATAGGAATGCTACAGTACGAGGACATGAAATCACCAGCAATAACTCATGAAAGAGCAGCAGGGTAATAAGCAATTATTGCATAGTTTGATTTAACTGTGCAAAGCGACCTGCTCCCCTCATTTTTGCAATTTTTTCTTGCTTTTAGCTAAGGAGTGGGCGCTTGACTTCTCTCTTCTGCTCTCCTATCGTCTCAATATAAATCATCTAGCTGAAGAAAAGAAAAGAAAACAGCCACAACAGTTTCAATTCAAATCAAGTACAGTAATCTGTCGACCTGACTCACTTGACTTGATTTGACTATTTCTATGAATGACTAACACCAACACAACAGTTCACTAACCAAACCAACACGAGGTGAAACAATTTTTATACATTTTCACATCTACTAACTAATGTACTACATTGCCAAACCCACCAATAATAACAATAACATAATTCTGACAGACTTTGATTTGATTCCCTTCTCATCTGCTTCTCAAACAATTCAAATCCTAGAGACATGTTGGGCTAGTATGTGCAGCAAGACTACAAAACTACTAGTTCAGTCTAAAAATCACCTCCCACGGTTAGCACCCCATAAAACCCTCATTAAATTTAATGAAACAAGACTATAGAGACTCTTTCTAAGTGTTAAATAAATGGCCATTGCACATGTCTTTTTGCTTTCATGGTTAAGAAACCAGATGATAGTCACAACTTTTACGCTGTTTCATTAATGACTCATAAAAATAAAGTTCAAATCATAAATATGTTGGATTTCTTATAATTTGTACTATTTTCTCTACGAGATACGCAATTCTCTATGCATTACAATAATTCGAAAAAGTAGGAACAAGACTAAATGATCCGGACAGCCGTTAGAGCCACTAAATTTTATTCTACATAAGTCTATCTATGTGTAATATTTTCACATAAACCGTTGTTGTGCACATTTGTTTCGTTTAGCTAGATATATATCAGTGATACTTACAATTGTGGCAGATACATACATCATAAAATGTGTATAATTTCAAATGAACAGAATCAAGTGTTGAGATAACGAGGAGAGAATGTTAAATGAAATAATGCCTCCAGGAGTCAGCGGCAGCTAAAGACATAGAACACATCAATTTACTGAATAATATGTACAATATAACACTAACTAACAGTCTTCCTAACTAAAGTCACTCAATTGATGTGGCCAAGCTCGGCCTGATCTTCTGGTGGTCGTAAAACACCAAAGAACACAAGGCAACATTCAAAACATCATTACTTACAACTACTAATCCAATTCACAATCAGCCAGTGCAGTTATGTGCGCCAAAAAGTTACAAAGAAACTTACTAACCAACATTAAATGACCACAGTAGAGTAGTGTGTGTACCTTTTGAGTAATAATATAGTGTTTGATTGAAGATTAGTATTTGTACATTGTAAGCAGTAAAGCATGTTAATCAGAATACATTGAGCAGTTTCAGTCAACACCGTCCGTACTGTCCTTTTTCTGTTCTGACTCCCTTCTTATGAATATTTATCATAATTCCACAATGAGGAAGTACAAATTAAACAATTCTCCGTCTCTGACACATCAATCACTCTTAGAATGCAATGAATGGTCAGTTAAGAAACGTATCTTATGCCGCAGTAAATTTCAATTTTTGTAATTCAAATAATCACTTGCCTACTTGTAGTTTTCTAATTCGATGTGATTATTTTGTTTGGGTACATAATTACTACACATTCTACGCAACAGCACCTGCTCTAAGAAATTTCATTAAACTTTGCACTATAGGGTTCTATTTCGTTGAAAGTAATAGGGGCATAGCCTTAAAGAAACTCATAAATTCAATTTACAACAGATAAGTAATGCTTTAAATGATAAGGGTGGCCAATTAATTGGCAACAGAACAAGATATACAATCACAACGTATTTTATCATCGATATTCTTTTACACCATCACTATGTGCACTTACAATTAGCTACCTATATGTAGTATTTATTGATTGATCCGCAGTCAGTAGGAATCTATTATTTTCGACTACAACCAACTGAAAATTTACATTTCTACACACACGAGTATCTAGGTATGTGTGTTTGTAGGAGATATAGCTGCTCTATTGCACTACATTGTATACATAGATCTGATAACGGATAAGCAAGGCCGACTTTCGGCATTGGGAATCGTGATTGCTCTGGAAAATGCCTTGTCATTCTGTATCTATTATTTCTTTGGGCTTATTTGCTTACGTAGTGCTTATAGATATTAGGCATGGTTAGTAAATGCAAAACTCTGCTCACAGATACCTATGCTAAATAAACCATTGCATCAGCGTAGTCGTAATAATTTCTTTTGTATTGTTGGGGGTGCCATTACATAATAACGTGCTTATACATTATTAATGTATTTCTTATCTCCACAGATCATCTTTACGAATATACAGTGGTATTAATACATTAAAACCTAGTCTCGATATAAAAACATGACACAGCGAACAAATAGTAGTCAGGAGTTATCGATCAGATAAAAGTATTCGTATAGCTACTACTAGAGTAGACTCCCTTCCTCACAATACATGCAGATTATGTACACAATGACATACATGACACCCAACTGCACGCAGCACGCGTTTACCATCGTGACTTTTCATTGTAATCTCTTTTAATACACTAAGAGAGTTACAAATATAGTTTCTAATAAATAAGAGATCCAGCGCATATGCTGCTAACTGTCTATACATGAATAGTTGCATTCGGATAAAAACATTAATAATTGCATACACGGAAGGAATCCCAATATAATAGAGACTAACGAGTCATTTCAATATACAGATGCAATTCCCGCACTCAGGGAAGTGGAATTAAAAATGTGTTTACAATAATGTAATCAAATAATCAGGATCTTGGCAAGACATCATTTCAGCTACCGACACTAACCACAAAGTATGCAATTTAGGCGAATTTAGTCAGTGAAGCTAACAATAATCCTGCCCTATAGCCAGCCATGCAGAGCAGTAAGGTACACGATACACACAACGAAAGTAACTTGACTACATTAGGCCGTTGTGTTTACGCAGCGTATCTGTGCGGTCAGTTTACGCAATCAATGAGAACATGCTCTATTCGGCTCTTATTTTTATCAATTTCCAGTCTACAGGACAAGACAATGCCTGCCATTTCTGTATTTGTATCATTTTCATTTATGTGCTACATTTACAATATACACTTACGATTCCACATTGCCAATATGGTGTGTGAACAAAACTGAAATATAAAAATTTTAAGAACAATGCAAAATTGTTACATTATTACAGTCTTGTAGACGTGAATAGGCTACTTCATCAGGTAACGTGATTGAAATTAGAATCCTGAGGAAAAGTGTTTTACAATAGATGGGTGGCACGCGTCAGATTAATCAGTCAATTATTTGGCAGGGCTTGGCAATTTTTGGCTCTCTCCTCGCTACTCTTGCATTTTATTTTATTATAGCTCTAAATTGTCAAGTTGTTAGTATATCTGTACTCGGAGAAGGAAAACTCAGTAGTCTGTACATCTGTTTCATTGATATCATGTGTAACATAATTAACAGACATTAGAGTCACAGAAAAACAATACTACTGTAGCTACTTGATGGAAAACACAATGGCTGGCAACCCACTGATTATGTATGAATGAATGGACAGAGAAAACTATGTCGATCAATTTATCACGTCTTTATGTGCAGTACGATGGCTATCGCCGTGCATCCCAGTGAAATTCAATCCTAATCTGATTCCAATGCAACAATCAAATAATAACTTCAATACTAACAGATACACACTCTCTCTTGTAGTAGTAATCATGCAATAAGTAATGCCCAGGCGAGAAGACACAAAACAAACAGCACGAACGATTTGTTCTTTCGATTGCTCTCTCACAATCAGTCAGTCTCAATGCAAGTCATAATATATTCATTTGTCTACAAATGTATATATACAGACCTATCTCTATAGAGTACACACATAAATGTCATAACACTACATAAGTTAACATTTACACGACTACCACTAACTACCTGTCTACACAAGTAAAGGTACGAAAAGGCTTGTTATATAATGTATATGAGTATATTATGCATTCAATTATATTATATGTACCTATCTACTATATGTCTATATGCAATGATAAACAAACCCTTTCCCTTTCTTCCCTCTCTGTGCATAAAGAGAGAAGTTTTAATTGCTTAACTTGGAAGCAGTAAGTAGAAGGGATAACAAAACAATCACATAGCTAATAAAAATAACACGAGAGTCATGAAACGAAAGAACTCATCCCATCTGAGTGAGCTGCAAACATAACGTCTACATTTGTGCTATACTCGAATTGGACTTCGAAAAGGCACTACCATTTAATTATGAATATAACTTCATTTCATCATCCTCGTGTAACGAAACGACGCACTGTAACAGAATCAGCCAGCTAATCTTATTCTATTGTTTACGACGCACTGTCTGTTATTCCATTTACACGTTCTTCGCAGTTCACCTAACAATACGCTCAGACCCAGTTAAAAGTAAGTCTGATTATGAGTTCGAGTAGTAAAAGCAAAGTATCGTACCTACTTAAGTAAATTGCTATTTCAGCTTATTCCTTATAAACCAAATGACTCTGCACACTCTTTTTACAATAAGATTTGCCTTTTCATTTTAGTATTTTCTCTCCTTATACTTTTCGTTGTTTTATATTTTGTTGTGATGGGATGTGATGCTTTGCTTTGAGCACCAGTGTAAAATATATGGAATTGCTCGCTCATATTTTCGTGATTTCACCTGCTTATATTCTTCACGATAAGGACTCTGCTGTCAAATGAATAGTTGGCTTTACTTTGTTCTTGAACTATACATTTTCATGCGTATTTTTTGTTCCATACAAACTTAGGGTGTCTTTTATTTTTCTCTGTTGCACTAGCCAACAATAAACATATACATCCCCTCCTGTTTTGTATGTACAATGACCATTATATGCACTGTATGGTTCTATTCTCACTGGATATATTGCAAGGCCACAAGAAATGCAGTACCTATGTACATTAGTTGTCGTTAAGCAGAGTCTTGTGGTTCGTTCCTTAATTGAGTTTTATATCATGAGCATAAAAATGAAAATGAGGTATTTTAATAGGACACGCAGCGCCTGAAAATGCCATTAGGATAGAATTCTACTGCAACAATTCTATGATTGACTGCATAGATTTTTAGTAGGACCCCTAAGTTGAGTATCACACAGACACAACAATCATCATCATCCATAAAACACTTCTTCTACCACATTCATTCTTATTTTGTCGTAAAAATCTCGTATCTAGCCTAATATTCCAATTTCCGTTGAAACCTTACTTGAAACTCCCCTACACAATATGAATTTCGGAATTTTTTTAATCATACGATTGTAGATTTTCAAAGGTTATTTTCTCTTTGTTTAAACTGCATTACATAATAATTTGAAATAGAACAACCATAAAAACATTGTAAACAATGCAATGTCCGATGATGTCTACATATAATAATATTGTGGAGATGTAGTATAGATAAAAGATATTAGACACACTATTTGAATTGACGACTTTTGTGTAGAGATTGGTGGGTTAACTGGCCGAATTACCAAAACAATGCATTTTTGAAAATAATAGAAGCGAAAGCGGCTGGACATATTTATCAACAAACAGAGTAACAAAACAATACAAACGCATTAACTATAGAGTACGCACAGACTAACGATGAGAAAAGAAACAATACATACTTATTGTCAGTTTTGAGTTGGCTACTACAATTGCAGTTCAGAGCAGAGTGCAAACAAACACAAAGTCTGCAGTACACTCCACCCAAGGTGAATATATCTGGAATTGACACGCTATCCGCTTAACATGACATCCATAAAGATGATTATTCTTTATTTTGATAGTGTTAGAACACAAAGTAACATTTGAATCGTTGGTATTAGAATTTACCCGAGTCACTACAACAGAATCTCTATTTAATTTACTTATTGGCATATGGACAAGAGTCAAAAGTCAGTCAGCAGAAATAAGAGCAAAAGTTTTGTCACGTAGTAGATCTGCCTGCACCAGGTTTAGAGTTGGAAGGTGTAGTCTCCTTCGTGCAATGGATAATGGCATTACTACACCTGTCATGACATTTTAAGATTTACATACACCACATAAATAAGTGGTAGACTAAAATAGGCTTGAGAGACGTAAATAAGTATACGTACGTGCAGTGAGGCTCTTCCTTAATAAGTTAGGGGAAAACAGAGTGCGTGAATACGTTTAAATAGAAAATGAGGATAATGACGGCGATATGAGCATGTAGACAAGAGACGTAAATTGTATGTTCGAGTTAAATAAGTAAAATGAAGAATTAAAAGGAGGGAAGCCATAATTCATGAATCCTCACTCATGAGATTACCTATCTTCCCTTTTCCTTTGAGATATTTTTTGTTCGTGGCTCTCACTAAGTCTTTTAGTTAGTGGATGCTTTCAGGCACATCAGTGCTGGATATAACGCAACCTAAGTAATGCACTTACTTTTCTATGAGTCTGACTATGCACACCATTCCATTTTCTTTCACCTCATTTCATCATATTTATTGTTGACTTTACTTGACTTATGGTTCGTTACTCCATGCAACTGAAGATCAACCGTGTAAATGTAAACCACACTAAATATACTCCCGCATAGCATTCACTAGCAAACTCCGCTCGACACATTGCATATAGCATAGACCAGACTTGTACACTTGAAAAGGGAGTCCCTGCCGCAAAGAAGGAACATGAGGACGAGGACCGCACGCATCATATTATTAATGAACCCTACGGCCAGAACTACGAGCGATTCAAAAAAAGAAAACCAAAAGAAATTGAAATGCACACTTAATACACGGGAACACCAAACAACCAAGCAGATAGGTCGAAGAGCCCACCATTGTGCATCACAATAAATTCTATTACATATTTGTAAGAGTAAATGTTTTAAATGGATTTTCCTCTCAGGAGAATTGGTTAGTACTGCAGCCTGTTGCATTCAATATTTTAAGTGCACTTCTGCATTTACTTTTTATAGTAATCACAGGTGTACCCAAGTCTATAGTTTATGCATTTAGTTTTTTCCTACCAAATTGAATCGGAACCATTCAATGAAAGCCAAATGAGCTTTCCGTTGTTCTCGGGTGCTACGAAAACAGATAATTCTTTGCATTATTGCAGTAAAACATGAAATCTTACAGAAGGGACGACTCCTTCCGTCCGTGCCTTCATTTGGATTTTAGTCAATAAGAAAACGAAACCTCGCTCACATCACCAAAACAATGAGATACCAAGAGCTACAGCCAAATAAAACAAGTTCGTGTTTCAACCTATCGTGCCATGCACACTCTAACCAAACCTGGATTTTTTTCCACAAAAAGACACACTTGAGTATTGTTTTTCACCGAATATAAATTAAAAGCTTTTTTCATTCCTGGTGTAATTCATCCTAGTAATACCGTGCAGCACTTTTGCTTCCAAGCACACTGCAATAAAGTTACGGTACAACTTTACACGACATTAGGTATTTAACAGTAGAGAATCCTTTTTTTCAAGCTACTACATCTGAAAATGTACATGCAATAACACATTTATAAATTGTATTTGGTCACACAGATCGATCCAAAGAATTTATACCAATGAAAGATAATCTTAGTGGTACCTACTTAATATATTCAATAATATGCGTGCTCCAAGAAATGTGAATTCCGTAAGTCACTATATTATTGAAATGATGTGACCACCTAACCTTAAACCGCACGTAACATTACATGGACCATATAAATCGGGTCGTAGGAGCATAAAATGGAAGGAGCTAGGAAAAGTAAAGTCAGAAGCCGAGCGTGAGAAAAATGCAGGAAAATCGCCTTGGGACACAAAGTCTTAAGAGTTTCCATCCATTTCACGCAAAGTGGAGGTTTAACGTAACTCACCACATTACACTGTGCAGCATAGCAAGCAAAGTCAAAGTAAGTATAACTTATTGTCAGTATCACAAACAATCAGTCGTGTCTCACTTCAGTTCTACCAGAGTGTCTATCTATATGGTCCGGGTCTCTTCTTCTGTTGCTAACAATAAGGTAGGCCAGGCAGGCCAGGATCCTTGTGTGATGTAAAGTTGGAGTAAAAAGAGGTAAGGTACTTGTAAGAAGGAGATCTATTACTTTGATAACGAAAGAAACACTATTATCCTTTTCGGGCTCACATCACATCGCATAGCATCACCTACACTTCCAATGAACAAACGCCCATCCTTATATAGTTACTTATTGCAGGTTACTTACGTATGAATTAACAAAAATCCAATGACTAACTCCCTGACGAACCCTTTACTTAGCTAGCACAATAGAGTATGAAGGGTTAAGGTAACTTCGTCGTCAACTTCCTTTCGCCATCACCCGATACAATATTATGACATTCGTGGTGTATCAAAATACATTCCTACATTTACCCTAGTGTGCCATCAGAAAATAAATAATTGTGGCAGTCACGTACACAACTAAGCGAAGTGTCCTAGGATCTCTTTAAAAACACATTTATGACAAAACCACATTATAAATAAAATCAACATTACAATCGCCATTAAGATATCCGTAGTGTATCAACGTTATAAATTGGTCAATCTACTTGGAGTAAACCCACCTATAACATCTACTAAACTCAAATAAAGTAAGAATTTAATCTGCCCTAAGTAATTCTAATGTATTTTTTAAAGAATTGATTTTTATCGGGGAATTTTATGCATTCACTCTTCAATGTACCATGTAAGGCATATTTCTTCATGCAATTAAATATAGGTTTATATGGACACAAGTAAATATATGAGTGTACTTTCAGTACTGTCAATTACCTTCTATATCAGACCTGACTCTGCTCTGACCCTCCACTTTGTTTTAACAATGGAGACGGAAGACGCAACTTATAAACATTTAGAGAGCCTCCGTGGCAAAGTTTTAATACAGCTAGGCTATTCATGCCAAGCAGCCTAAGTCGTGTCCTCTTAACTCTTTAACCTCGCCAGCTTTTTACAATAGATTAATAGGTCCGTCATTATCCAAATGTTTCAGTTTTTTTCACTTCTCCTCCGTCAGAAAGCATAAGTCAAGTCAGGTTGCTCTTTTTTTGTCCTGCCTTGTCTGCTTGCTCTGACTTATGCCAACAAAACAAAAAGCACTCCAAAAACCAAATCACATCAGTCTGAGTCTACTCAAACGAATGACGGTACATCACTAACAATACTTAAAATCTATCCGACTTGGAATAATACAGTGAACTCACCTATTAAACACACCTACTGTATTGTCCATAACTCCTACAATTACTTGTAATGTCCCCGAATCCATATTTTACTCCATAAATGTTCGTAATGCACGCATTAAATTACATCCCTACCTATATAACTATCCTAAGTAATAGCAATGAGAAACGAAAGCCTTTTTATTTAGTTTTTGTTGAAG
Source organism: Tomocerus maximus (assembly GCA_019776445.1). Taxonomy (NCBI): domain Eukaryota; kingdom Metazoa; phylum Arthropoda; class Collembola; order Entomobryomorpha; family Tomoceridae; genus Tomocerus; species Tomocerus maximus. Next base: position 10,806 of record JABASH010000104.1, read on the forward strand.
CACTCGATTTAATACTCTTTCTATTATTGCCAAATAGACTGTACCTACCATACCGACAGTGTATTCCATGCACACTTATTATTATTGTTATGGAAAGATAGCCCAATTTCGCATCTCACGACTTTCCTGTCCTGCACGCTGACTATCCAAATGTACAAGACATGAGTACCATTATGTAGTACCGGCGGATAGGACTGGCCAAGGTAAAACAGATATCCCCCACTCGCATGAGTATTCTCAATAAACTTTGTACAGTATTAAAATCAATGTAATGTTAGTGTACTGTACATCCACAGTCCTACAAGCAGTACACAGCATTGTGTCAGGGCAATATTTTTTATGCAAGAGAATTTTTCCGTGAAACATTGTTATCTATCACAATATTTGGCTATCTGTTGGTTGCATATATTTATTAGAGGGGTGCCTAGTTTATTACTGATGTGATATGCGAGATAGGAGTTCGAGGTAAAGGTAAAGTTCTAATGACGCACGGTGCACACCTGTTGCACAGCAAAGAGAGCTAAGGAAAAGAGCAAAGGCTACAATACAATCTATTACATCACAGAGTTGTAAAGAAAACTATCAGACAATTGCTTAGATTCTTCGTTTGTCTACCTCCACCTTACTTTGCACAGCTAGACAGTTGTTGCTGTGTGTTTTATATCAATGTTTAATGATTTGCTTCGCATTTCCAAAGAAATGTTTACATTTTTCGCTGGCTACCATTAAAAGGTAGCCGTATTTCTAGTGCTCTCATATTTTTATGAGGATATGATATATTATACCTAATTAAGACTCCTTCATTACATATTCACAACAAAAGATTTACGTGTACGTGAAATTTGATACACTACATATGATAACTGATTGCTACTGTAGATATCATATGTACCATTTGAAAAGTAAGTCAGTTTTAGCTGATGGGCAAATATCAGGAATCAGGACAAAGACATAGCAAACAAAGATGGGACACGAAGCATCATTATTATTACTGCGGAACAACCTAAGTCTAAGCTAACACTTAAAGCTGTCAAAATAAATCGTCAGCTGATATGATTGAATCTTTTCCTACCCTCCAGACAGGGGGAATATTTTTATTCGTTATTTTGACTCGGTAATAATAAGGATATTATTAGTCCCATGGCTCCAGTGAGAAACTCCTCTATCATTTATGATGATTTCCTCAAGTTTTTTTCTTAGTAAACGTCATAAAATAAGTCTAGTAGTGCATATGATAAGACTTGCATGCACGCTCGAAAAAAGTATGCTAAGGCATTATTATTTGCAATCAGCCTTTTCATTTGAAGCAATAATTAGGGATGCCTTGGCTCTCTGCAGTGGATTGGATTAGGTAGACGGAGTATTGGTGTTCAAATGAAATGAGCACATCTAATATTACACAGTATATGAACTTTGATTTAAGACTCATCATTTTCCTATAGATGTGTGAAAGGTTCGTATAAAATCAAACTAAGGAAATAATGCAGTAGAAATGCTGTGTATTAGTATTACTCAAAGTAATAAGAGCAAATGAACCTTACTACCTAGTAATAACTAATTTGTATCCTGAAGCTGTGTTAGGAATAAGTAATTCCGTGTTCTTTACACATGGCACATCTTAAAACGAAAGGTGCATGATGTACGGAGTCTTTCAAATGAAATATCGTAGTGTATGCAGACACAATAATATTCTTGGCGTACCTTAACAGTTTGTGATTTCAAATGTTTATCCGATTCGGGAATGTACTCGAGGGTGATGCCGTAGAATTGTCCTTTGTTAATGTACGTGATGCGATCATCTTCCCTTCGCTGACTCGTTGAGATCGGAGACTCCAAGTAATATCGGAATCCGTAGTTGGAAAACCTACAATTAAGTAAAATTAGACATCAGTCAGACAATCCTCTTGTCTTGGCCCAATCAACCAGGGATCATACAACCAACAACTCTTAATGAGAATCAGATCAGAGAGTAACTTAAGACATGTAAGGAAAGCCGCTGATTCCACCATTTCAAAGCAATCAGATAGTTTCTTACAATTTCGGTATTTGGATTTTATCGGCTTCACTCTGACGGCCAAAGTCGTGCCAAGGTCGCGTAGATTTCGGTTGGGAGGGGGTCGTTCTGCCGTTTGTACCTGAGCTGCTGTCTCCACACATAAGTCCAGGGTGACAAATCTCATTATAGTCAAAACCCTGTAAAGAAAAAAAATCAAATTACTCCACTTAGTCATCAAAAAACATACATGCCTAAATTATTTCCCATGACACAAAAAATCCTCTTTTTTCCTTATTGTTTTTTCCGATAGTATTATATAAACCACTTCACTGCGAACTAATTGTCAATAAGCAATCTCAGTCAGAGTTGTTGACGTTCCTGCTTTTATTTTCTATGTGTACAATATACGTATGTTAAGTAGTCCTGTTGGTTTTGTGCAGACTGTAACTGCTTAGACAAGTATGAGGTACATATAAGCGAGACAATGTAGGTAAAATGTATCATGCATGGATACAAATACAAGTCTGTATCCTGTTTTACTTCTGTTACACTGTCTAAGTAGTAGAATACCTGTATGTTATCTAACAACATAGCCAAGAAAACCTTCGTCAGACTGAGACACCCAACAAGGTATATACATTTTCTACCGGCTGACATACTATTCTGAAAATGATTACCATTTGAACACACACATGTAACAATTATCTATGTCAACATCTTCTGCATTCATCACATCACGTCGTAGAGCATCACAAAAACAGCACTGACCTTTGATTCTCAGTTTATCGAAGGAAATAAAAATTGCGGCTAAATATGGTATACTCATCATTCTGCAAAAATCTATAAATGCCGTTTGTTGAACATCAACACAATTTCAAGTCATCACTTAATATTCACCAACCGATCTTACGAATTCTTTATACAGTGGCTAAGCTCTCTCAAAACGAAAAGATAACGATAGTGCTGTAGGTAATTAAACGTGGTCTAATAAAACATTTTAGCTTCATCATTGTTTTTATAAACAAAACACTATTCACCTATTATTAGTATAACCCTAGAGCAGAGAAGCATGTCTATATAGCTATAGGTACTCATAGAAATTCAGAGGCATGTATGTTTGATGTTAGTGGAGGTTCAAGTATGAGTCTGAGGAAAACGTATAGTTTATAACTGACAATGAGCCATGCCAGTGAAATGCAGAGTCATTAAATAAAAGTCAATTGCATATTTTCACCTGCTGAGAAGTTATTTAAGAAAATGTTCCGTTTACGCTGAGTTATTGTTATTACTACGTTTTATGATTACGATAAGTCTTATCCTTCCCACATACCCAAACGATCTACAATCTGCTTTCTGAATGTAAATACCAATTTTTTTCTTTCTGACAGATTCTTATTTTAAACATTGCATCGCACAAATATTGTCTATTGGCTCCGTATGTAACAATGAATTCAGTTTTTCGTCCTGTTACTACTCAGATTAGCTAAACAACTATCAAAAGCCAAGGGACTCCTAGCTCAATTGATGCTTACAATTAAAGTCTATTTTAGCTACCTGTACTTTTTGACTAAATCTGCATACTTTTCTAGTATTTCTTAAACAAGTGTACAAAAAATAGTTGCCTATTTCTTATGTTTACGTCATTAGTTCATGGAAATAATCAAATAATGTTTTTTGAACTGCCTTGGCTAACTACGTATAATTCAACAGTGGGTAAGTAGTGTATGTGTTATTTAATCTGTACGTATCGCATCCATCCCTTCACTTCTCTGCTCATTTCAATTATTTTCACAACTACTAAACATTATCGTTATTCTGTGAGTGGAAACAGTTAAGTAGGTATTACTGTTTTTATTTATTACTGACATTATCGTTATGACATACGTTAAAGTAGTGACTAATGACACAGGCAACAGCAATAATATTAAGTTTACTGAAACATTAATATTCTACATAATACTGTAGCTAGTAATCGCATTTCTATCGTAGTGCATGTACATTGTATGTAATCACATGTGTAGTGTATTTAAGCCTAGAATGCATAATGAATGAAAAGAATAAAATTGCATTGATCAACATGATTATCAGAATAATTCAGAATGGCCAAGTGAATGGAAAGTGCAGTTGTAGCATGCACTTGTTGGCCAACTGAATATTGGTGGTCGTGTACATTGTAACTGAACTAATCTGTTATCATAGGAGGTATAATGTCCCTTTTCTACCTGCCTGTTGCACTTGCAATGCATTCTATACAATTTGTGCAGCAACAACAAACAGGTGTATAGAGTAATTTGAAAACATAAAATACGAACCCAAATGCATTTATCCTACAATAAGATTGAAGACTGGGACAATATAGAGATTACATTACAAGTGAGAGAGACCCTACGTAAATAATGTTGTATAATAAGTATATTATATACACATACTTAACTAGCAGGTCATATTATAGTCTGCAGTTGGGGCTATACCTTATACATCACTGCTAATACCTATAACATTGCTGTTGTCTGAGTATGGGTTAGCTAGAGTAAACTGTGCAGTGCGTCCAGTTCAATCCAGACAACTCAGTCAGTTGAGTTTGCTAATGAATTTATCAGGATAAATGCCTTGAGTAAGATGACTGCAAAATTTGTCTGCAATGTAAAATGCAATATCATCTTGTGTAGCCAAGATAGACACACTACTTACCCACAAAGCAGTACCTGTCTATGAATGTGTTTGTATGCACGTACTGCTAACTACTACTTACAATTTATATACTATCCCAGCATTCCCAGCACAGAGGTAAGCTTAGGAATAGCAGAACCTAACGCAATAATAATCTCTTCAAATGGCAACAAGAAAGATATGAATGAAGAGTCTTGTAATTTATAACGTTCTGACATTAGAAAGTTAATCCAATCTGATTCCTTACTGAATATTTAAAGTGTAGCTGAATAGCATGGCATCTACTTAGAATGGACACAATATTTACAAATGCTAAACCACACTAAACAATCATCAATATTTTTCTTGCTATAGTCCTGCATTATGCTGATTGTGATTACAGTGTGCTCCTATTATGCGATTAGTTAGTGGACCTTTATTATGGCAAATTACTCCATGCAACTGAACAGTTGATAATACAACACAATCGTATGTATTTGCATGCAGTGGTAACATGTTCATTCTATGATACATTGCATCTGTCCTGTCAAATCTAACGAAATTGACCGCAACACAAACAAACTTACTTCTCACTAGTTATCACAATAAGTATGTAAACAGATAAGGTAAACAAATCCATACGCAATATTATTGTCTGACGATGTAAATACCTATTGTCTATAATAGTAGGCATAAATAGAGACCTCCATATAAATATATGCTACAACTTATGTATGGTGCTTCATGATAAGATTGTATGACATCTCTATACAAACGCGGTAATTTATCTCCGCAAGGAATAATCTACTTATTATATGTGTGCATATAATTAAAGAAAGTAAGTATAGTTCAGTCAGAGTATAGAATTTCTTGTTGCAATGCCACCCGAGTAGGTTATTCGAATTAGCATTTGTGCTGGCAATAAAAGTTTGTTGCTGGCTATTACTTATTATCTATTGCCTACATGCAGTTCATAACACTGTCTGCTCCCATAATAAAATGAAATAAGCAAACATGTCTGCAGTGCATTAGTAAAATGCAAATGTACGCAGAAGACAATCTAATGTGCACAAGTGGCAATGAGTTAGTTTTCTGAGAAAACACAATCAAATCAAGGAAACATGTGATGAGAGAATCCTGTGTATTTTAGTAATTTGCCAAAGGTTCATGTTAACAGGTAATTTGTGTAGCCGTATTTATTCCCTTGCATAAACTTTTCATATTTGCAAACAATAAAGAAAACTAACTTTTATTCGTTTACGTAGTCCTTACTATTTGGACGTATTTTATTTAGTGCTGTATTGTATTGCCACATGGATGTCATGTAATGAAACGCTGTATGAATATTTATATGCAAATCCTTGTTGCAGTATCCTTAATGAATGAGATAATATATGAGTGTGTGCTTTGTTGTCTTTCGTTTGGTCCACTCATTCCTCTACAGGACTAATAACTAATATTTAATTAATACAGAAGTGAACGGAAAGAACGTGTTGAGTTGACTGAAGGTGTGTCTCACCTCACATCTGCTAATTAATATGTAAAGTAATTGGAAAAGAACTAAAAACTCATTAAACATGTAAATAGACAGTGTAAGTGTATAGATATTCGCACACAGTTCAATGTATAACTGTTCTAAGTAAAATTCTGAATTTTTAATGGGAATGGTCAAGTATAAACAACCTAAGTACTGTAATTCAATTTCTAATTGGCATCAGTTAATGAATATTTGCTTCCTAATTTATTAAGAAGTGCAATTTAAGGGCAGTTTACCTGTTGAATAGTGGAATGATCTCTAGGAGTTTCGGCACCTATTCCAGAGTCGGGAGAAGGGAGATCGATGGTTACTGGAGTTTTGTATTGTCCAACAGCGGCCCGGTTGTATCTTTCAACAAAAGCGGCGGGGTCATTATTGCCGCCGTCGTAGCCACTGAGTGTTCTCGTGTTGTTAGACACACCACTTGCACCATAGTCATTGTAATAGTCTCTGAAGTAAGGCTCATTGGGGGAGGTGACGGTGTAAATCCCCGCAGCACCACTTAAGGTAATACTTCCCCCCGTCCGGAGATTCGTTGTGAACTGGGAGGGAGAGGAGACAACGACACCGGGCTGTGTGCCGTAATTTTCGTAGGGGGAAGCTCCGTGGGCGGAGGGGTTACTGAGGGTCGCAAACAATTGGGGCGACTGGTAGGGGTGGTCGTCTGAGGGGGATACATTGGGGGCTCCTGAACCGGGACCTCCAGAAACTCCTAGGATTCCATTCATTCTAGGACTTCCGGATCCACCCGGGGAATGTGCACTTTCTTCTTTGATAATTATTACTCCTCCAGAAGAGGGAGGAGGGCCGGAGGAAGGGTCGGCAGGGCTGAGGGAATCGCCGTTTGTGTATCGGTGACCGTTTTGCGTGATTTTCGATGTGAGTTTTGACTCTCCTCTCCGTAGTACTGAGTTTTGCAATTTGTTGCCGGGAATTTGGCTTGTGACGAATACTTCGTTTATATCTCCATTTGTAAGTTTGCTTGCCTGAGTGACGGCGACAGGTCTGAAAAAAGTAAATTAAACAAACATTTTAATTACCAGTTGAGCAATGAAGTAAATCTTGCATTTACACAGCATCCATTTAGCATAAATCATCCGTCCTTACTAGCAGACCATTAATTCAAATGTTCTTGCTCACTATTTAAGATAGCTTTTTAGGACAACGTTTTAGTTTGAAGTCTTTATAGTAGTGCACTTACACGATGATGACATACTCTCTCACAAGAATAGTCCATTCAATTCAAATAAATAAATTGCTGCAAAGACAAATTCCTAGCTAGAGAGCTTTCCCTTGTAAAAATTCAAAATGACTTGGCTTCGTTCGTACAGATGTTTTTGTACCCCTTTTTCGTGCCTACTACAGACACTGCCAACGAACACATAGATACAATGCCTACATGTCTCATCAACTCTTTTGTCTCATAAATTCCTCGCGACTCATAACATAACAAGCATCTTTAGAAATGTCTCTGCTAGCCACATCTGCTATTAAAGTTGACACGGACACTATTCTTTACTTTTAGTACAGACTATACGTGAACTAACCATTATTCTGTGATGTGTGCAGATCCTATTTATTTGTATTAGTATTCAAAGTATGTTTATGCATATAAAATATCCCCTGAGCTACCTATTCCTACTGCAAATATAGTAGTAGGAGATAACTGCCTAAGTACACACACACGAACACAATGCAGAACAATAAAGAAAGATTCAGAGTCTCGCCAGACAGTTAGTCACATTCTTATCTGATCGCCTCTCGTGTTTCTCCTCACTAATCAGCTCCTCAGTCCAAAGCTCATTAACATAATTAGAAATTTTAATTTTACGACTTCTGATCGCATAAATTCTCTCTGCCAATGGCCAATAGAGAACAAACTTTACTAGAAGGCTGATGTGATGTGATCTTTGTTAGCTACATAAAAGTGGCTCGCCAACCAGCCAATCTATGCAACTCATTTACACAATACGCAATTCAGTCAGCCCTTAAGTTGAGCATTAAATAGACCTCGTAGACTTGTTTATCTCTTACATAAAGAAATACAATACAATACCCCTGCTAATAGCAGTACAAATACAATACACCCAATTTTCATTTAACTCTTCTTATTATCTAAGCGAACATTCATGAAATCACTGACAATCGAATTCAATTCAACAGATCACTAACAATAAGCAATTCCCTGCAGACGAAACTGCCATATGCCATACCATGTGGAATATAGTCCATTAGCACTGCACTGACAATCAGGGCTATAGCATCAATATCTCATTCCATAATGGGGTGTCAGCCAATGGACTTGCAACACTCTGCTCGCAAATCATTCTTTATTTCTACGTTTTAATGTTTCTTTACGTTTTTTTGAAGAAAAATAATGAAATCAGTTTGTGCTCTGCCAAGTGTAATTCTATTTTGCAAATGATCTAATCGCACTTACTATTGTTAACGATGTGAATGGACAAAGAACAGAAAATACCGCAAATTGCCTAATCATGTCTTTATTTTAAAATTGTGTAAATAAATTAGTTTCCCATATGACATTCAGCATTCTTGTGATATTGCATCTGTGACAATTCTTCTCTGAATATAAGGGAATGAGAAATCTCATTATTTTTAAGTAGGTACCTCACTGTAATGTCCATACACTTAGCCTAAGATAATAAATTCGCCAAAGTTTTTTCTTTCTTTGCCTTGTATCGTTGAAATAGAATCTCCTGCGGCAAAACTATTATTACAGTTCTGTACATTGTGGAACAAAGTTACTCTTTACCTCGTATTTGTATCGTATCACATTATCATCTCTTATTTTTCTGAACTTGTGCAAAAATGCGTAGGCTACGATTTGCATATTCATGAGATGGAAAGGATTTATGCGACGGCTGCGTCTTATCATAAGACATCTCCCATTTCAATCCCAATTTCCAACTACCCAAGCATCTGTATTATTATTGCACTCAGCTCAGTCCTGTCTGTCCCTAGGTGAGAGTAGGTGACTACTTTTATATAAATCCAACTAAGTCATCATAAAAACAAACTCACTACGAAATAAATACAGAGCTATTATGCATCTCCGTTTTGTACCTGCTTCATTTTACTATTGTACGTTATCTGTAAGTACTTTGCATACTTATCACTAGATTAAACATTTGGAGACCAAGGGCGAAGCAAAATAAACGGAACATAGTCCTATTGGTATTTATATCGAGAGGGTGAAGGTGAGATGTAAAACCCCAGCCAAGCCAAACTGATCTAAACTAAAGTGAGTAATGCATTCCATTTAAGAAAGGAAGAAGCCACCTGCCCTCCTATTTAACATTTAATCGCTTTATTCTCCCACACAATCAAACATATCACTATCTGCGTTTCTTTGCTAAGGACAAAAGTATATTAGTCCATTAGAACAAATACACCGGCAGCACACACATCGTCTTTCAGTCATCTTGCTCTTTTCTCATCTGACCTATCTCACAAAACATACAAAAATAATCAGTTTCAAGGGAACTCGATTATTTATGCATCACTACACGTTTATATTGGCTTTAAATACATACGCACATCATTCACAGCCATTGTCATCGTAATCCCCATGCAAAATTTAGACACACTTCCAATATCGATTTAGTAGTAGTATGTCCGTAAATGCTACTAAGCTCAATCTTCATAATTTATTATGTAAGTACTACTTCGCTTATATTTAGTCATTCATAACTTGCATTCGAAAGTGTTATAAGTTATAAATTACTTTGTATAGCTTTGCTTATGGCCCTGAGAATATTTATATCCACAATATTTCATCATCATGATCATGTTTGTAGGGAAAACATTTTCATTTGGCTTATGTTATGTTAAAATGTTATCGTTTACTAATCTAATCTACTTGATTGCTAAGTCAGAATAAACGTATGATATTTTTTCTACCTCCTCCACATGTACAAAATAAGTACGTATTAATTAGCCCATAATAGAGTAAGTAAATGTGAATGACGTAAGTAAATAAAAATAAAAAGAGGAGAGCATCATTAATCATGAATAGCGTGAGATATTTTATACCGATATTCAGTCTCAGTCAGACATATTTTATTTCCTAGTACAGAAAGAGCTTATAGAACATAATAATGGTGTGTACTATAGGATGGCATTTACTTGAAGATGAGTCAAGAAAGATACCACAAGTCACAAAAGTCTATAACTCTTCCATTACCGCCATTATTCTGACTGAGAACTTTTGTAGTAATTTATAGTACACTACAGTATTTACATTACGGTTCGTGCCTTTGTATACCTATCTTCGTTTATATAGGACAAGTCACAAAGTCAAGAAATGTGTTTTCCCATTGTGTTATTGTAGTAACTAGTAACCATTGTAATTTCATCTCAGTTAGGTATATTGAATTTTATTGTTTACTTAAGTCTTAAGAGACTTTGCATAGAATGTAACTACTGCATAGAGAGCAGTCGTATAATTTAGACATTTCTATTGGCATTAGGTACGGTTCTTTCTTACTATTGTACCTTAGCATCAGTTGCGGCTTGGCCGTGTGTAACCCTATCCTCGTCCAATTGTACACCTCCACCTGCTGCTTCTCTTTGCTTATTGTCTAGCTGTAAGGTGGCCTACTACGGGATCCTTTCGCTAAGGCCTACGTACTTTCTTCCAACGAAATATTTACAAAGGGTATAATACAATTGCACTATAAGTCATAGAGTCACTGTCTCCTGAATCAATTGTTCCTGTCCCAGAGAATCCAACCGTGTCATGTCAACCTAGCCAGTGTATATGTGACAGAAAACTAAAAGCCATAAATACATTTGGAACGAAATATTTATGGACTACAACAGTACTTTAACGGTTCGCATTCTAATAGTACAAACACGGCACCAATGCTGAAACGTAAAGTCTGAAGAGATTGAACCTCCTCGTGTATCTGTATAATGTGATATATTGTCGTATGTACATTTGCATGCACTTGGTAGCCTGCCTGTAGCATGAATATTAATTTCATGATATATGGAAGATGAGTCCGGTCGGGAAGCCCTGACTGTAACGTGAACCAAAGTGTGTCCTCTACCATTTAGCTGCATGAGGTAAAATATCTTTCTTTATAAGATGATTCTGATATTTTCCTAAGTAAATGAAATGAAAAGATGATGTATAGAATGAAGCAGTATGGAAATGTACATAATATAAATCTAATGGCACAGTTAATGGAATTGAGTTGTTGGCATCCCATCGCATGACAGGGCTTGGGTCATAGCCCGGCAAAGGAGTATGGACATTGCGATGACTAACGTAGAATACGTATAGCATCTTCGTTTATGAAAAAATCTATGCGAAAGTATTCAGTTATGCTACATTTGCCTTACAGTTAATGGTATAAACTATCTGATGTTTACAAAAATGCCTAAAGACACAATACGGTACGTTCTGTTATCTTCTGCGTACATGTAAATTCAAACGTAGGGAAATGAAGGATGGAAAAGCCACCAGGCCACGCCAGAATTAAAGTCAGGCAAGGTAATGCATTTCAACCGAAGCCCAAGTAATTGTCGTAGTTGGTGATGAAATGGTTGAAAATATTCAGACTACAATTTCTAAATTTCTTGCCAATTCAGTCATTGCTACTACCTATCTGTACAATATATGTCTAATGCAAGTCTTTTCTTTACAAAAAGAAGAGTCTCTAGATTTATAAATTGCTTGTCTTGTTCTACCTTGCTTTTTTGCAGATTGCACTTTGTGTTTTCTGTATTTGTAAAGCAAAGTTCATTTTAGCCAGATGTGTGTTTTGTAGAGTCAACTAATTGTATGCATGTTGGGATTTGATAGACAGAGCAGGCCATGCCAGGCAAACCATGGAAAACATGACAAGGAGATGGATAATAAAAGTTTTTCGTTTGGTGTGGTGAAGTTATGTGAAGATGAGTCTCCTCATTGCTCGCCTCTCACCAGAATTACTCCACGTAGGTCTCATCCACGTTTTCCCAACCATACAAATACTTATGTTCAGCTCATCTATCTTTTCTGCCACTAATTTCTTATTCCAGACCATGTCCATCCACACAACAAAACAATATCATGCAGCCAACCTATACCTACACCAGTATAAAATATTCATTTGATTCCATCGCATCTTTAAGTCAATCCCGATTCGCATTTCAGAAGGATGCCATTATTATGGTAATTTTCCACAATATTTCATGGTAGCACAAAATCCAAGCTCATTTTCATACGAGACTCTTTACTCACAATCTTAGTGACTTGACTAAAACATCATATTAACTCACATCCATGTACATTTGCCCAAGTTATTTGTTACTGTTCATGTACATCTGCTAAAGGTTGTTATGATGCTGTGTTTATTGTAATTGTACTTGCCCTGCGTACCTTTCGTTACATTAATTCAATATTCACTGCATTCAGTATACAAATACCCTTGCACTATACTTTAAAATAAAAATGGGGTGCCCTATAAGAGTTATGTTAAGAGTTAACAGAAGTACTTGTTGTGATATACTGAGCATTTAGATTTAATAATATGATGTTCCTTGCAGTAATCTGGGCATAAAAATTGTGTTTTCTATTTATGTAGAAAATGGGGACATAGGGCGACGCATGTCAGATCAGAATAGAACAAATTGCAACCTTCCTACGCTAACATTTACATATTTTACCTCTATTTTACTCCTTTTCTTAGTACATGTTATCCTGACATTCATACCTATCCTATATAATGTACGAGCCTTATTATTCTTACGAAAAAGAATATTTTTGTTAGTTGCGAATTTTTAAGCCAAGATTGTGTCGTCTGCCTGGTAGTAATTTTACATTGATTTGGCTTTAGCCATTTCATTACGCATAGCGAATTTCAATTGTTATGGGCTATGTGTATAATGTGGCAGTAGAAGTGAGTTAGCCAGCACAATGGACTGTATGTATCATACTTATCATAATAGCATGTCAAGATGAATCACCTTTCCTAATAGCTAAAGTTATTAATGATTCGAATAATACAGCCGAGCCAGAACTGGTGGTGGTTAGGTTTCCTTGCATTGACTCTACTTTAGTTATAGCTTTGGCTTATCCTTCGTAGGTACATACATTATTGTGGATTCTTCCAGACTGAAGTATGGAAGAGATAAATTAGCCATGGCGCATCCACCACCTATCTGTATGCATAGTACATTGCAGTTCTTACGCTATTGTAGCTGTGTTTATCTCTGAACTACTCTGTTATTATTTCTTAACTTTTACTTGTATGCATACGAAGGATGCAGGTACTATCACATCTTGACCAGACTGAGACTATGGACAACTACTTATTAGCAAGAATCGTATAATATGTAGCTTTAAACTTTATTCTAGATATTCTATCTGTTTGAATGAACTACCATGCATAGGAAAGAGTAGCAAAGTAATAGCAATAGAAATGGCTGCAGAACCCTTTGCCAAGTTTCTAGATAATAAAGTGCCTTCACGTTCAAACATTTAAATTTATACATTTATACATCATTCACGATAAATTACCTGCACAGAATAGAAGAGAGTACACAGCATTAGATTGCATTACTAACAGAATACAGTATTACAGCCAGTATGTGTGTATGTTCAGTAAAAGGAACAAGAAGAAGGAGGCAAAGAAAAATTAGGTATACATAACAGATAATAAGTCATCATCATCTTTGAACATTTTATTTTATGTCTGTGTAGGTAAGCTACTCTTCTAAATATGTGGCATCGCATGACATGGCATTGCCTATGTCAGACTGGACTCAGTCATACTGGCCTATTCAAAATTGCACTCAGGATGAATTTTTCCCATAGTTAGTATATTGCTATCTACAGATTCTGCACACAAAATATTAACTCATGTTATCCCTACACAACTTTACATACAAATAACTATCAAAAAAGTCTATTATGTATTAAGTACTATCTCTGCTGAAAATGAGCCAAACTTGGCTATGTCATCTTTTAAGTGATCATCAGAAAGGAAAGGAGAGGCAATGAAAAAGCAAATTAAATTAAATTATAGGAAAATCTCAGGCAGGTCAAGGCATCCATTTAAGCGGACAGAAATTATTCCATTGAAATTATTCACTTGAATCTTTGCAGATGACTTTGTAAAGTATTTCTATAAGCTCAAACTTTGTTAATTGAAGGAAATTAATGCAAATACTCTGACGTAATTACAAGCAGCATTGTATATCTGTTTATACTATCCTCCCATAGTAAATCATTGTGCTGCCTGCGTTTTGCATAAAAATTGGTTATTAAATCATAAGAGAATCTGTGTAAGTACTCTTAGGTAGGATTTAGAAAAATCGTAGTGTGCAATTGTCTAGTAGCTAAACTAGCCAAATAAATAGGCACTTGATGTTTACATTACATAGTATAGGTACATCTAGGTACAAATAACATACGCATCAAACACATAAAAACTAAACTTATGGTCAGGGCAAGCTACTTATACAATTAGCAGGCAAGTATAACTATCTATGTGTTTACAGAAAACAAGTAAAAAGGTGAATCGAGGTGAAGTCACACACACTCATATGATAAGTAAGCAAGAGCAGACAAGACAATAGGAGAGCAAAGCCAGACCAGCCGCAGCCAAGCCAACACCAGCCGAGGCAAAGAAAGGCAAGACAACCTGTCCATGTCTTAAAGTCGCAAGGTTAGGCAAGGCAATCCAGGCAGGCATTCAGGAAAATCAGGCGAGTAAAGTTGAGGTAGTCAAAGTCAAGTTTCGAGTTGGACTGCGGCTCGGCTCACTTGCTGGACTGAACTTATGTGAACTGGCTGGGTTTGGTTTGGCTCAACCGGCCGGGACTTCTAATACAATCCCTTCAATACTCGACTGTTTGTCTTTCTCTCTCGTGCTATTAAGCACCAAAACGTACAGAAACTGAAAGTCACTTTGATATCCTAAGGAATGTACTGGTGATATCAAACATTGCCAAATATTAAACGAAACGTACTACACGTCAAGTGCAGCTGACAGAAGCAACCAACAAAAGCTGGTCAGGTCAATTTAATTCATATCGAGTCAGGCAGGTCCTCCTTCTATTTGTATTTATACTTACTACTACAACTTCATCAACGTATACACTGCCTACATATTACTGCTTCATACATGACAGCCAAACTTGCCAAACGAATTCGACCCCAACGAAAACAACAATGTTGCGCTTTACGGTACGAATGTACAGTACTGTTTGTAATAGTAATTGTAGTAGTAGAGAGCCTATCATTTCACAATATTACCAAATAAACCGGAATGGGATGGAGCTGTTCTTGAACTTGCACTCGAAATATTTAGAAGATTGAACATGAGGAAGAATATACATAGAGAGAAAATTACAAACAAAGAAAAATTGTCTATCCAGTGAGATATGCCGTGCCGTGGCATCACTAAATAAATATTTAGGTTTAAAAAATATCAACTATAACTATTTTACTTCAGATAGGAATTGGACCATTGGACGTAACTAAAATAATATGTTACACCTAGTATAAAGCCTAGAAATAAAATTAGAACTGCTTTTCCTACGGGTAGAACGAAGAAAAGAGAAAATGCATAGAAAATAGTAACAGTCTAGAAATGAAAACTGCTTTTCCTACGGGTAGAACAAAGAAAGAAAATGGATAGAAAATAATGTAAAGTCTAGAAATTAAAACTGCTTTTCCTACGGGTAGAACAAAGAAAGAAAAGAGAAAATGGAAAATGACTTACGACCAGATGTCTGCAGTGAGGGTTTTCTCGGTTTTGATAATATTGTCGTGTGGTGAGTTGGTGGCAATTTTCCCGTAGTAGTCGTAGAGGATCCCGAATCCGGAGGAAGGGTCGTCGGTGGCACCGTTGATATTAAGCATGGCGGTGGTGGCGGCAGTGAGGGGGTGTTCGAAAGTAGTGTAGGATCTCCACTCAGCAGCCGAAGCTAGTGAAGTGGCCGGAGCATGTCCAACCGAGGCGGCGGAAGGAGACGGGGCTGTCGTGACCACCGCTTCGGACGACTCTGACGACATGCGCACGGCCCCGCTCAGGAAATCTGAATGACAGTAACTGCGAGCTGAGCCGGAGAATGAGTGTCCGCTAACACCCGCGACTGGGTCTGATGACGACGAGGAGGTCCCGCAGGCCTCCAACAACGAACTCTCGATCAGCGTCGTGGCGACGGTCCAACCCAAACGCTAACGACTCCACTCCAGCCGCGACAATAACTCTTACAAACAACTTCTGGTTTTCCTCTCCAGTTTTCCAGTCCAACAGGTCAAGTCTACACAACCAGATCCTTTCAGTCTATTCCTTTCCAGGCAATCAGGGTGAGTTGAGATTCTCGTTTGACAACTGTTGCGCCAGGTTAGTTTGTTTACTTTACTTGCTTCGGAGAAGGAAATTCTCGCAAACTTGAAATCTGCATTGGGGTTTCCACAATGAACTCTGAAATAAACAATAACAATGTACTCTCTACTATTATGTAAGCTAAATACCGGTCAAGTCAAGTCATTGAACACTTGCAGAACTTTCCTTATCTTATTAATAATTCACGCATACACATTTTCCTCCAATAAAACTAAGATAGTATTAGATTATATGCAATTACGCAACAAAGATGCGTGCAGGAAAATCTACAGAAATGAAATAAATATGGATACACATCAGTTGCGTAGATTGTAATTTATTTATCGATCTCAACTTGAGTGCACATCTGCAATAAGAAAGCTTCTGCAGATTGCAGTTATGGTTTTCATTGTCGTATATTGTGTAATTTGTGTATTACTCGTCCTATATGCAAGTGGCTTGTATCAACTGTAACAATACTAGTTAAGATGTGATATATAGGAATAATTCGATATTCTTAAGATATAAATGTCCGTCAGTGAGCGAGCAGAATTTCAACAGCTTTCCAACTCAGTGATAAATAAAATCGACCAAGAATTCACCCCTAGTTCATATATATTTACAAATACAACCTTGATGAGATTGATGAGAGAGAATGGAGATGAAAATCAGATCTGTTGTAGATGCAAACTGTATCAATAGAGATCTTAGTAAAATCTAACGAATCGTTTGTCAATAAATATCTGTTGAAAATCAAGTGGAGAGGACTTATTTGTGAAGTGCATATTGGTATTAACCTATAAGTCAGTTTAGTACAGATATGAGTTGAACACGATTTTACTTATTATGTTTAGCTGTCTTGTCTTGAGTTTGGATTTCCTTGTCTACTGCATAGCGTGCAACTAACAAGGCATGTCTGTACACATTGAGAACATAGATTTCTAGCGATGAGCACAGAGAGATTCGATTAAGATCCTATCCAACGATTGAACTTAGTTAGGTAACTAAGTATTTGTACTTAGACGAACGGAAACCAAATTCAAAGGTAAGACAATCTTGCTGGAAGAGTGACTGTTATGGATTTAATACTCTTAATATATTCTGACTAGCTATATACACCTTTTAGATTTGAGTTAGCAATACATACAAAACAAACTACTGTGTGTAAAAACAGATATCGACGTAATATCTTCTTCTATAGATGATCTACAGTAGTTAGTCTATATTGCATTGTAATATACAGGGCGTGGTCCTGGTCTATTGAAAACAACGCACCAGCAGCTTCTTTTCTTAAAAATGCAGCAGAAGAGATATGAGAGGATTAGTTAGAGTCAAGTATACTAGACATGCATACAGCATCGGAACCAAATAGAACAATATTTTCAAAATCATAAAAAGATAAATGGGAAGATATAGCGATCAAAATAATGTAACAGAACATCTGCCTGTGTGTACAACACATAGGTTGTGTAATGGTAAATCTGAAATCAGGAGCTCCCTGCCAGTTAAATAGAGTGAGAAAGCTAATATGAATATCATGTCCATATCGTATCTTCTTCCTATAGAATTCTATTCTCCTGTGGAAAATGAGCCGGCTACTATAAATTCTAAATTGAAGCAACCGTGCAATACACAATAGAATGCATAGAACACCACACCAAGAAGGAAACCACGTTACATTACACGCAGATTGGTTTACAGCACTTTACACTGCCTGTAGTACTTTGGTATTTTATTACTTTACTTAAGGGCTAACAATAATCCACACTAATGTAGATAAGTAATATGAATATGCTTATATGCGGAATATACTTCGGCAGATGACTGAAATGGTGCACAATGTATATGGAAACTACTTAGAATTGAATTGATCTGATTTCTACGGACGCGACGGTGAGGTGAATTTGAGCCACTCCTTCATTCTGTCTAATCTTTGTTTCGCTTCTTTTCTTTTCTAGTAGCCCGACAGACCGAAATACTATATTTCTCTTTAAAACATCCCCTCTAGCTAAGTCGTAAATATTTTAACATAAGTACAACACACAGAGGAATATCTTAGTGAGCAGTACCTAGTAAAGTGTGTATCAAGTATTTCTTTGTGGGACAATGTAGGATTCTAAGTACAACTCCTACTAATACTGTTTTACTATGCACGTGTGTTAAGCTGCAAGGTGTCTGTATTAAATTCCATGACATGTCAAGCGAATCTCTAAACTCCAAAGTTAACTAGCCACCACTTATTGCTTTGCATTTTCATCAGTGGACAGACAATGAGTAGAGGGAAGTCAAAGTGAAGATTCAAAGTAAAGTGCGATAGAGAGCCAAAGCCTCAACTCTTTGAATCATCTCATTTGTGCTTTTTGCACTTGACCATTAAACTTTTGTTGACGAGCGGAAAAAATATGAAAAGTGCTCAGACGTGGAAATGGAGTGAAATAATGGACAGTCAGTCAGTCTGAGCAGTGATTCTCGTTCATTGCAATGTACGTGGTTGGGTTTGGTTTGCTATGGTATGTCATGTCATGGCGTATGAAATTCCTATTTGTGTATTGTGTGGTAGTGTGATGTGATGTGGTGTATGGAGAGATGAGGAAAGCAATAAGTACGTAATGCAACATAAGGCAAAAACTCAGAAAAAAATTCCGAGTGCAATTAAGGGTGAAAATAGAGGGCCAGCCAAACCAAAGCAGGCGAAGTTATGTTACCTACAACATGTAATGGCTTAAGGGTCAGCTACGGGATTTTGATGGGAAATATTATTATGAGCAAAGATTCTTTTTTCCTATAATATTATAGTGAGCTGGCTGTGGCAGTGTACGGTTCATACATACATAAGTACAACAACAGAGAATAGAATAGTATCTGCACACCGCCTTTGCTTTGCTCTCGTCTCTTCTTCCGTTGAGTTGACTTAACGTTTACATTAAATTGTTCAAGACACATATGGGCATATCATATCACATCCTATCTTATTGCGTTCCATTGCATTATGTTCCATTATCCATTTTACTCGATGAAAAACAAAGCAAACCAACGAAACGGACAGAGTGCTTAACTCACTCACGTCTCTTCTGATGATTTTGCCGAGGTGACTCCTTTGGGTCACCACCCTCTCTTCTGCCTCTTTCTGTCTTAAATCCTTTAACATGACTGATTCTGATTTTCCTGCAAAACTGATTGTGGAAATACTCCTTTGCACAATTTTACAATTCAGTAACTCGATATTAGTTGATGTTACTTATTATTATGTGCTGTAAAAATAGAATCGTAAAAGGAAACACTTTATGCAGCAAAAGAACAAAGTTTCAGAGACACGCTCACAAAAAGGGCATGTAGAGTATGTGCATATAGTTTATCGTTCCCAATAACAATTTTAATGTAATCTGTCTCGGCCCTATGTAAGTTTAAGTTTAACTTGTGGTGTTATAATGATGACGGCAAAGAAATAGTTAACTCCTTCTACAAGAAAAATCTGTTGTCTTTACTTGGTTATGTTAAACTTACGATTGCAGAGGTAACTCCTTTGCTATGTAACTCTAGCTGACTGAATGAGGAATTCTTTCCGTTTATTTTATCTTTTTGATACATGGAACAGTCAACTCAACTCATTTAACTCGACATTCATCTTCCTTTTCTATTCATTTGTGTTTTATGTACATATATACAATCTCTCTTCAAGATTTCATTTGTGAAAACCTTCTGAGCACAAAATAAAACTGATACATATAACAAGATACAGTGCTACATCGGAGTTTTCTTTTATATCTAAGTACACTCGTGTAAAAGTAAAGAGATTTTCATGCCACGCTAGCAGACTTAAGTTTAACTTTAAAAGCTATAAAATATGTGTGCTTATAAAGAGCTATCTAGCCTAAGAACGAAAACTAAAATAATCTCTAGTGTCAATCTCAATCTGCCTCTCCGTTCTTAAGTTGCCTACGCGTCAGTCCGGCTCAACTCTGAAATAATAACTTCCATGCATTACTTACATAGACACAGAATGGAAAAAGAACTAGATAACCATTTAACTTTGTCCTGTCCTGTCTTCTCTTTATAGAACTCAACTAATCCCAAATTATTATCAAATGCCTAATGCAAGTTCTGTTCGTTTATAATAATAAGCACTGCACGTATATGTAACTCAAATCCAGGTACAATTCCCTCTCCTGAGAATTAAATAACAACGACAAAAAATTCTTTGTGTTAAATTAAAGGCATAAACGTAGCATACGACACTTTACAGCCTACAAGGTTCCATTTCTTCATACATGAATACTAAAATAATCCTTCACTTGCTAAAATGAGGAAAGTGTATACTAAAATCCTCAACTTTTTTAAACTTACCTACACTTTAGATAAAATGTAAAATAAAATTTAGTTATTCAAGTAAAGTGGATGAGAAGTTTCATGTTCAACTCTAACCCAAAATGTGTCTTAAAATAGCCAATAGGCACATTGTGATTAAGAAGATGATAAGTGTGACCAAAAGAACGTTTTATCATGAACATCATATCTAATGTTACTACTAATACAAATAATACGAATTGCCTCAAGCCTGACATGACTAAGTCTATTTTCATATTTTGACTGACTATCTTGCTGAGTGATTCGAACTGGACAGACTGATGTACATGTCACGATCGGGTAAATATAAGATAACAAATAGAACACAGAATTTGAAAGGTACTCATTGTAAGAACGAAAATAGCATATCCTTATCAAAATTCCTACTCACAACTTGAAAAGTTAAAAAATAGTATTTGAATACATAGAGGACATGAACTGAACGTACTCGCTAGCGAAGAAGGGTTAGTAACGACGGCCGGCTTTATTTTGCTTAGCTTGAAAAAATTGAAAAGTATTTGGAGCGGAGGAAAACACTTGTTCCTTGTTTTCTGATATTGTGAATGCAACTCCAATGTGAGAATCCAGTCAACTGCAGAAACGTGTAAAAATACAACACGTTTAAATCACATTGATTTGCTATCACTGAGGAAAATCTCCTGACGCGAAGACACGATAATCCACGGTTAATTGTATTGTAATCAAATACTATTTCACTTCACAACAAAATTCAGCACTAAATTGATTGATTTGCTATCACTGAGGAAAATCTCCTGACGCGAAGACACGATAATCCACGGTTAATTGTATTGTAATCAAATACTATTTCACTTCACAACAATATTCAACACTAAATTGAAAAATAATGAGATACTGGAACAGACAGTCTAAATCAAATGGTCATAGAACGTAAAAAATAAGAAAACACACTTGATGTAGTAAATGGTATTTACTTCTGGAATCTGGAATTCATACAAGTTTCACATAAATGGCATCAATTATGAATATGCATCATAACCGGTGCATGAATTGAGGTAGTAACTCACACTGTGGGCGTAAATTTTATTATTGTGAACAATCATATATATAGTATACAAAGTGCATGTGTGTTTACTTAGTGAGAGTAAATGTAACTAGGGTTTGCAAACTACGGATAGCAGCGAAGGCCGTTCGCACAATAATTCAATTTTAGTTTTGTCAGTGAGAGAATAATTACAACATTGAGATTGAGAGTTATTATGAGGATAGGCCAGAACAAACAAAATGGTTCTTAGGGATTATAATGAAACTCTAATGCAGCGAAGAGTAGTAAGTCCACAGTAGTGTGTAATGAGTATAATAAAACAATTATAATCGGCTCAAGAGCACTTTGTATTGTAGGATTAGTGTAGGAAATCGCAGTGTGAATTATGAGGAGGTGGACTGTTGGCTTCTGAACTGAAGGTAATCTCTTGTGTCGCAAATAAGAACAGTTTATGTAGGAAATCCAGTCTATAATGGAATGAGTGTATGATAAGTTCACTTTTCGCAATTAGGTAAACTGTGACAAAGTCTCCGTGACGTGAGGACACACATTGAGTGGGTATTATTATAGACAACAATAACCACGTAGACACTCACTATTACAATAGTAGTAGGATGTCGGAAATTGACTCTATGTAACTAAGAGCAGATCAATAATGATTATAAACGCAATTTGCATTTGATCAGGTCGAGATGACGGAGTCAAGTCAGACTGGTAGTAGTAGTGAGTAAAGTGTTACTGTTAGACGGAGGACTGGCTACCTTATACTTGATTAGCACTGTCTAAGTACATGGGACAGATCGTCTCCTAGCTATCGATGTTTTTTCCAGCGTGGAGATAGATAAGTACATATACTCCTGTGCTCTTCTGCTCTCTACCTATGTATCTAATTGTTGTGCATGTGCTCAGAGTGGTGTGGTCAGAGGAGTGTTTGGATCAGAACTGAGAGGGACCGCAAAGAGAGCATCTGAACTGTGCCCTAGTAGTAATAGTAGTGCACTCAGTGCTTGGACATGGACGAAGGTAAGTATAGCAAGACAGGCGGGTAGTCGACTCATAGAATCTCCGACTGAGTCAAACCAAGCCAGACCAAACATAGAATGTATAAGTCTCAACTCACCTTTAGCTACGCCAAGGCGATTCGCGTCCATTCTATTGTCAAGACTTTGCCCCGTGAGTTAACCCTTGAGAGCCAAGCCAACCTAAAGAAAACTCACCCCCTTGAGTTCTATTGCGCTGCGCCTTCTCCATACACAGTATATACATTGTTAGATGGATACTTATTATGTGAAGATACTACCAATCCAATCTAATATGCACATCCTCAACTTCTACCCTCTGTAGCCTGTATGTTATGTATGTGGCATACTATGTCTCTATGAATACTAATACAAACGCTTTTATCCATCCAACCAACATAAATGTGTCTTTCATATTTCTCGACTTGAGGAAATTCACTTGTGGTCATTCTATTGTGAGATGAGTCTATGTACTTAGGTACGTACTACTGTTGTGTGTGTGTAAAATACTAAATGTGTGTTTGTAGACAGACTTATAGTCATACATAATAACACTTAGGCATGATGGACCTTCCAAAATTGACCTTTCTGACAGCACTCCCATTACAAAGAATTCTAATAGCCTATATGGAATACACGCTAGACACTTGAGTATCGGTATAATTCAAACAAATGACCGAGTCTAAAATAAATTCTCACCCATTTTGATATAAATTGCCAATATTTCTTCATTAATTTATTCTCGGACGCTTTAGAATCTAAATTATCTGTAGTTATGCGTCTATAACTATACAGTACACTCTCTAAGTGCATGCTTATCGCATTGGCTACAATCTACAATGGCTACAAATAATACATTAATGTCCTAAATTATCATTCCGTAAAAAGAGTGTGCAAAAACAAAGCCCAACGCCAAACCACATCCAATGTATAACCTGCCGAGTGCATTTGCATTTCCACGCAGGCATTCATTTATTTACAACGCTATCACCGACGGGGGATAATGCTCTATGTATTTATTTATGTGTGAGTGACGAGCTGAATTGAATGGGATAAAAGAGGGACAGGGAGGCTGAGATCACCGCACCACACTCTCTATACCAGAATGAAATGCAACTGAAGATTTTTGCGTACTCTCCAACTATTTACATACTTATCATATTTAATAATATATTTCCCCATTGCAAATTCAATTGAAGAAATAAATTCTCAGCTCAGAGGTAAAAACAAACACATTATGGGCCCGTTTAGGTTCGTATCGTACTAATCGTAATTTTGCATGCATGCAAATAAACCTAGACTAATGCACAAGACTTGTAGATAGAATCTCAACAATAGGTTTGCACTTTTTCTTGTCATACATACATCTCTCTGTAGACTGTCTTACCTCATTCCATAATAATAATAATGCTAATAAATAGTTGTGCATTTATTGGTAAGCCCGTAGCAATTCATTTTGTAGCCAACCACAACGCAATGCAGTAGGCAAACAGAATGAGTCGTAAGCTAAACTGAGAGAGCTACTCCACTCACAGACACACACACCTGATAATAAACTAATACGTATAATATTATTGCATTAGGTATTTTTCTAGCTGTAGTAATGTGTCTTAACAAAAGTCAGGGAAGCCAAGCCTATAATATTATCTGCATTTTTCCTAACATATTTGTATACCTACATGAGTGTAGATTTGCAAAGAACAATGCAGAATAAGCGTGAATGTACGTATTGTGAATCTTCATGTTGACTTACCTTCTTTCTTTCTCATTGAATTGCCCTGCCCCGTTGAATTAAATGAGTTGATCTGCTGCACTCTGGCATGGCATGCTCAGTCTTTCTCTCGGCCTGAAATTAAATGCACACATTTTTATAGTCGATTAGTAATTACTGATTAGTTTACATCGCATCAGTCAGAGTCAAGCTTATCTCCGAACGTGTAGTCTAAAGTTGCCGTATAGGTCCTTATAATCAAAGCACAGTGGAATACTGTTATGGATATAAAGACACTTTGGATGATGTAATAGGCAGTTAGGCTCTATAATGTAATGTACAGTTCGCTTCTTTGCATATCTTTTCAATTTGAGATAATACAATGTAACTAATGCAGAGAGATACAATAAAATGCTTATCAACGTCTATACAAGAACATTTTTGCCTTTGGAATTAGCTTCATCATAATCATTCGTTCCTTACATCGCAGAGCTAAAGAATAAGACTCGAGGAGCTCTTTTCTTCCTGGGTAATCGAACCCAAAATTACTACTTTGATACGCCATGCCACTTATTGTTAGTTATCTTTGATTCACTCCATATTCATGATCCTTTTGGCATGGCATACGAGTACTGACACTCCACTAGCTCTATACTCTTATATATACATACCCTTATAGTTGATATAATATATCATTGCAATACTCAGGTGTATTGTGATTGCACAGCATATTTCTTGTCTTAATTGTATACAGTCATCTCCTTGTCCTTTGGCTAATCTTACTTTACCTCACACTACAATTACCATTTGAGTGAATATTTAATCAAATAAAATCAAGAGCCACTAAAAATATTAAGCATTGGGAGAGTGCATTCTGAAACAGTTACTTAGATGTAATAAGATACAACCAAATTGTAAAAAGTCAACGTGCACGACTGCACCTTTAAGATATATTTAAATGATTTATAATTTTGTACCATAAGTGTGTGCCAAGTTGACATGACACGTGTCGTTGTCATCTGCACCTTTTTTCAAGCGAATTATTCAATTGTATGTAAAATGAGGCATATACTTTACAATCTTGAATAGGTAGTAAAATGCATGAAAATTAGCCAGGTAATAGGAAATGCTTTGTCAACTTATTATTCGATACATCACCTAGAGGTAAGTAATAAGCACAAAAAACTTTCGGAGGAGAGTGACGAAGGAAGGAAGACGCACTTGAGCAGGGAAAGGGAGACCCTATGTCTTTGCAATAATACAGCGGTAGAAAAAACTTGGTAAAAAGTGGTCGTAAAAACAGTTGATATAAATGTCCTATTGTGCATGTTTCGGGTCCGTGATGGTGGTTTAGTTCCCTTTCGTTAGAACTGCTCTTTCATCTTTCCTACCCTCCGTAATTCCCTAGCCCATCCCTCTCACACTTCATTAACACTGTCCTTACATTTCCTTTCTCGTTTTCCTACTCGTTAATAAAAAGCTGCTAAGGTCTAGGAAAATGAAAATGATTACTCACTTGTATCAATTACCGCTCCAGTTTTTGAAAAGCTGTCCCAAAAGTGGTAGATGAATGTATATTATGAATGAATTCTCGTTACATACCGGTTTACTGTATTGCAGGTATTAGAGGATCTTGAATGATACACAGAAACTTACACCAAAGATGAAGACTGAAGTTCAACTGGTTTGTTTAACCTGACTTTTGAAACTAAAATGTAATTCTCCGAAAACTTGAAAGTAGATGTGAAAGTAGAGAAAAGCCTTAGGGGATATTATTTATTTTTACGTCAAGGCAATAGACGATCTCAATATCGTTCACCTTTCAACACCAACTTAAAAGGACTGTCTTGGGTAACTTTATTTTTAAACAGTAACCATTGAGAAAGAAGCTCATCTTAGGACTAATAAAACTTATTGGGGTTTGATGGAGTACCGACTACGGACTAAAACCACCGGCTCGACCAAATGGGACACTTCCTTGATTGGTTTTTATTTATTTTGCTATTGTCACTATCTATGGGACTTTCACCTCCAATTTTATTTGTGGGCTTTAACTAAGTTCATTAAGACTTGCTTTTAGCAATGGTACTCAGTTGTTTAAACCCTTTAAACCACATGGGTCCGTAATAATAAAATTAGTTTATGTACAACAGAGATATTTCTGATTGATAATAACAGATAAGCCTTTCCATCCAGTATTGACCCTTTAATTTATTTGGTGTAGGAATCAGGAAGCCTGAAGGAATTTGGCGACAGAAAGTTACCGACTTATTAAGAGGCTCTGCATGATACTTTGGGTTCCGATTGGGTAGTTGTCACCAGACAAAAAACAGGGAAGGAGAACACAATAACTCGTTCTAAAGTGTGCTCTTCTTTATTTGGGCCTGTATTTTTACTATTAATAGCAAAGCAAGTACAAGAGTCAAGTTTTACCGCTGTTGCGGTGATAATATTAAGAAGACACTATACAAGTTTAGTTAACTTAAACCACATTAAATTGAACTGTGGTTTTGGAATGTAATAAGGTCATCATAAGTCAAAACCACGTTTTAAATGCCGAACTGATCTGTATTGTTGTCACTAGACCTGTTTAAATCATAAAACAGGATCATATATCACACGTACTCAAGGACTGGATTAATAGTTGCAATTGTAGGGTATAACCAAAAATAAACTCCTATTAGAAATACTTCTTTACTACAGTTACTTTAAACCTTGTCTCTGTCAAATGACTATTTTTGAACATTTTAAAGTACAAACAGGTAAGGTCGGTTTTTAAATAACAGAATTTGGTTTATTATTGCGATACTTGTGGTTCAGTCACACCACAGGTACTACACTCATTTAAATGACCACATCTCAATCTCCACAAAACATGGAACTTTAAAGTCAATGCACAGGGCACAGTTAAAAATGACCTGTCTGATTTACTCGACTAACTGTAAACAACCAGAAGCAACACACCGGGCTCTAACAGTTTTGTTGGAACTGATCCTGTAGTCAACCAACCGGATGCGGTAAGTAATGTCAATGTACACAAACAGAAATAAGATAAGTTTTAGTTCAATAAATAGTTGTTTTAGATAGGTACTCACCTGCTAAATCAATGTTCACATTTGACATAAGCAAAGTACTGTTACATTACATGTATTTATGTATATACTTTTAAATAGTACCAGCAGTACAAGACAATATGTAAAACTAACAATGCTTAAAAGACACAGCAAGCTACAGGCAGATTTACGAATAAGATGTCGGTTCCGTTAGTTCCATAAAATTCGTCTATGAAAAATCGAACATTCTAGTATTCCACACAAAAATAGATTCATTTCAAGATAGTTATGAGCACATCTATCTAAGGGGAACTTGATTGGTTTCAACAATAGACGAAGAACCGTTTACCATAAACATACACGTGTATGAAAATCCTTTATAGTAGAATTCAGGTCGAAAAATCGCAGTCTTTAATAGATTGAGTTGACTACGTTGCGTAAGAGGAAATGGGGGAAGGAACAAAGCTGCAGACAGTCCAATGAATATCAAACTAACTTATTCAGAGTCTAGCCGGTCGTCGGTTTTGGATTTGACAAAATGACAAGCAGCGTCAGCACATTAATTCCTAATAGGCTATATTTACCTGCCTGCCTCGAATCTTCCAAAAGTCTGTGCATCAGAGTAGCCTTGCTATGTACTTTAGGGTATAACTTACGCAGTAAAAGTGGTAGATTACAGAAAAGTGTATTTGATTAGGAGCAGACGAAGACAATGCTTCGAATTCAGTGTGG
The DNA here is from genome assembly GCA_019776445.1 of Tomocerus maximus. Classification (NCBI taxonomy): domain Eukaryota; kingdom Metazoa; phylum Arthropoda; class Collembola; order Entomobryomorpha; family Tomoceridae; genus Tomocerus; species Tomocerus maximus. Next base: position 39,217 of record JABASH010000104.1, read on the forward strand.
CGACATAACGTAACACATTCCCTTTCTGAGCAGAGTCTGTTACTCATTAGAATACATGGAAGTATGTTCAAAACTCAATACATAATCCTAGTGAAGTAAGTGAAGGTATGAATCAGATAATAGCATAAGATACACATGTACACAGACTACAATGATATAATATGAGAAAGAGACAGTGTGTATAATGGAACATTAATTCTTTTCACAATGTTATATATAATAGACTTCTATTTTTGACCCTAGATTGTCTCCTATTGACATGGTATATCTATAGGCATCATCATAATAATATGACCTGCACTGTTTACCAATGTGAATTACTGACCTATAAGAAAATTCAAATGCAATTCTCAATGGTCTTGTAAAAATCCAATCTGTTGAATAATAGTATCAATTATACACACATGTAAAGATATAGGTCATGACTTGATTTTTCAATCATGCGAAAACATTTACGATACTTATTGTTCAGCTATTCTTGAGTGTATTGTCTACACACTATATTAATAATAATGGTTTCCGTTGAAGAAATACAATGATAATATTGAATGAAGTGTCGAGTGTATTATACTGAATAAGAATATATGGTTCATTGGTTCTAAATGGTACGGCAAATAATGAACTGGAGACAAAATTACTTGTAAGCAGTAAGCATATCATCAATTGACAAGGATACTGACAGTTTTGAATTAATGAATAACATTCAGGTTCTGAGTAATACACTTAGCATAAGAAACAAGACCAAAGTACAGATACACCTATGTATATATATATATAGCTACATCCATGATGTAGTATATAGCGCACACTGCACAAATGCTCTATTTAGCTTCTTACATCTGTACGTGCGTGCACCCATAGAGTATGTAAATAAATATCTTGAATTTAAAGTCCATAGTGTCCAATGTCCAGTTGAGGTTTTTGTTTGTAATGCTACCCTAGTGAGTCAAGTCCCCATTGATCTGAATGTAAGTGGAAAATTCTCCTCTTGTGTGGAGTAAATGGAGGAGGCAAATAGCAACCAGGTGCGGAACGAGAGCAACTCCCGTGCGAATTAAAAATCTGTAGTCTGCTGCTACTGTTTGGATTTCGTCAAAGTTGGAAGAGATTGGAGTGATGAGACTCTCGGCGTGACCAAGAGTGTGAATATTTACTCACGTATGGCTACTAAATAGAATCTGTTCTCATGCTGTATCCACTCTTGGTATGTAAGTCCAGTGTACTCTTGGAACTATGCATTCGTATTCATCGTCATGTTATGTCATAATAAATAATTTGGATCTTAAAAATAGTTAGTTAAGGTGCATTCTGTTCGTGATTAGAAAAGGTTTGTAATGAGAGTAGGATGTGTATCTACTATTTATGTTAGTATATAGTATTGTGTACATGTTGTCTGTACACACAGAGGATGCAGACTATTTCTAAAAGTTTAATTGTCAGTCGGATGAAGAGTTATGGTTATAATATAATAAGTGAGGAGGATATTTTTCTGTTGTACTCCTCACAAGTTGTATTATGATTTGATGTGATATGATACGGTAGTGAGTGAGTGAGAGAGCCATCCTCTTCCTTTGTAAGTGCAAAAGCTATTAGAGAAACTGGCTACTGGGCTTTTCTCGCCGATTCTCTAAATGCAATCTTAAATCACAAGACAAGAAAACAGACAAACATTATTCCACAAGAACATTACTAGGGAATGGACGGAACTGTCAGAGTTTCAACTGATACATTTCCTCTCGACTGCATCATTTTCGCATTAGATTACCCTTCATACACATTATTATACAATTACCCACAAACTGCAACACTTTAAATGTTACCTACACATAGTCACTCTAAAGTGTTTCGGTAAATGTATTGTATGCACCTAAGTATTCAGATTATTAAGATATGCTGAGTAGTATGTATGATATCATATATACAAGAATAATAAGTTAAGCAAGAGTTGAGTCATGTATAGAGGACACACGTGAAGAAAAGTCAGAATGTATGCTGAGAGTGAACTGAGCTGAACTCGAGCATTAAAAATGATAGAAAAGTCCAGAGCCTTGGTCAGACAATTCCAGCCCTCCTCCCACATCTTGTAGCAATTTTATTAATTCCATACTTTCAATTAGTGTCTGCACGTCGTATTTTTACACAGGAATCCTATCACAGTCAAACAACCATCTCATTACAACCACAATTCCTATTTTTCAACAATACTCTACTTTACTACATTTACATTATTACTCGTATCATCCGTCCAGTGACTGGGCTACAAATACTCAACTAAGCACTACGCTGTTTTAATTTCGCTGTGCAGGATTTCTTTCTTTTGAACAGTAAAGAACAAGTAAACTACGTGCGAATTTACTTTTTGCCTTTCCGATATCTCATTCTTATCTGAGCGAAGAATCTCACTCACTCTAGCTTAGCTTCAGACTCACTTTCGTCTCTGCCAGTCAATGTGTAGTAGTAGTAGTAATCTCATAACCTACGTACCTGTGCATGTGTTACATGGTATATTTACAGAGCAACATGTTATGCCCCATGTTCATTTCAGACTATCATTTTTCAACTAGCTGCCTTCACTTATTATTGTTACGTATCTTAGCCTATGTTATCTCTACACTATGCACCTTAATGTATATGCGTAATGGGTATAATAACATAGATTACTTTACCTTCGTTCCTACATAATATTATTAGTAGTATGTGTATGAGTAAAGTGCATTTGGAACGTGAAGGGATTTGATATGATGTCTTATTATATATTATCGCATGACTTTGTCCTTCAAACTTCACTCTCAGTCTAAATTAAAGTTATTAATTACATGGTTAGGTTAGAGTGAATAGTCTAACTTATCTCTACAGTCATTTTTGATTCTGCACTTTAGAGCTTAATGTTCCTATATGATACATCTTCACAACTATAACATAATGTTAGACCACTATGCATATAATCATGCACAATATACCTTCATATTACATTCTAAGTTGGTTACTTACTCTTCCCACTTCCCAATGTTAACGTGCAGGTTAACTTAACATTAACATTTACAGAGCTACAGTGTCATGTCTCGTCTAATTCTAGTCTCGCTCTCCAACCATTTCCTTGCTTTATCACATTTACATCTACAACAAACAAAACCATATGTACAAGTACACAAAATTGATACACACTCCACTAAAACATTCCATCACAACAATACTCTATTTAATATTATTTAGTACCATTATTAGTACTCTACTCCTCATATCGCATCAACATCACTCAATTCGCCACGTACATCTATAGAAGCGGAGAGTCTATGTAGATAACAATAGTCCTCTTTCTTGATGGAATACTGCCTCCTGTGTTCCACTGCTACTTAGAGATACCAAAACGAATGGCATTTGTGATAAACTTCACATTTTGATGCAAGTACTTCTCAATTTGTACAAATTCAAACGTGCATATGCACAGACGTAGGCAATTACTTTAACTGCTGAGGCAGATAACTTTGTCTATTAGTTATTCCACAATTTCCATATGTTAATGTATTATTACAGAGTAACACAACTCTCCCTTCATTACGTCCTTTGCATGACTTGCAGGTGTAACAAGTACCTTACACATATTGTATGTATTCACATATTCGCATACCTGTTTACAATGTACTAATTCCATAAAATAACACGTGTAGGTAGGTAAATTATTTTTGCAAGGCAAAATGTGAGTCAATGGGTACGATGAGATGTAAAGCCATTGCATTGTGAAATTGGCTAGACTTAGGTTAGGAACAACAACACGCTAAGCCAAATGAAATTCATTTATGACTTATACCTCCCCAACAACTCCATCCTCTAAAGCTTTGACTTCACTTAACATTGAACGTGAACTATGATATGTTAACCAGCAAATTTCAACTCAACTCTTACATACTCGCTTTCTACACGATTTGCATAATCTTCTGTTCAACTACATACTTAATCCTTGAGCACTATTTAATACCCGACAACAAACTTTTAATGACAAAACATCATAACATCCCATAATGTACCAATTTAAAGTATTTTCACTTTGGTACGGCAGGACAGTTTTTGATACCCATATTAAGAATATGACAGTCACATTGTAACATTTACATTTAAAATATTTCTTTTCCGAGATGTATCAATAAATACAATACGTGCCTCTGCTTTCAATTATATTGAGATTAATTAATTTTATTTTCAATATATAACGCCGTAACTTAATGCATTGATCAACAAAATTGAATCATCTAATATAACTTCAGATCTAAATGGTAAATTATCTGTATTTTGTTGATTATCTTGCTGGTAGTGTTCTATTTTTATTCAAAACAAGATAGTCGTGATACCGGCAGGTAACAAGGAACAAATGTTCACATTAAGTGTAGTACAAGTATTAATGGACGGTTTAAGTGCTGCAGGCTGCAAAGTAGTCCAAAGAATGACAACTTTCATCTTTTCACTATCACTTTAGATTATATGCATCTAGTTTTGGTAAATGAAAATTTAATGGCTAAGCTTTGCTTTTGTATTCGTATTTATTACAGAACGCATCTTATTTTGTGAATGGACAATGAAGACCATGAGTTGCAAGATTACCTACATACTATTCATTTCTATGTAATCGCCAGCACAGCGGGTTTAATACGTTGAGTAAGCACTCTCAGCTATTACTAAATAGGAACAGAACGTATAACTTTTCATTTCTGTCAGTGTAAGTAATTTAATGAAAGTAAGTCGCTGTGCTTGTGGGTAAGTGTTCGTAGCTCATTGTGAAAACATCTAATCTCTGCTTTGCCTACATCTCCTGCTTCTCAATTCCTCTCTACTCTAGAACAATTCCTATTTATACAACTTCAAAGTTTTCTGTTCAAAAGTACACGTACAATATTCACCTTTGCATTAAAATTTCCCAAATCACAAGTAAAAGTCAATACTGTAAAATTATAGATTCATTAATTGATGAAAATAATATTTATGTAATAGTCTTGTTTCAGCTACTGTTTAGTATAGAAATGTTCCCTCAACCATCACAATGGTGTACATGACATCCACATTTATGAACTAAAACTAATCTAATATCAGCTTAGTATTCTTACCTTTGAGGAGTGTATAGAAGGTTCATAATGAAAATTGAAAATGTATATGAGCCTCACTGCATTAAGCAAGTTATATAAGACAGAAGATGAGTATCTACACAGCTTAGCAGTACAGTACCCACTTACAGAACGATTACTTGAGGGATAATGGGATGAAGTGAGATGAGGATGAGGATGATATGCAAATGAGTAGCCAAATAAAAATGCATTGAATGGCGAAGTGAAGTAAGGGGACTTGAGCGCAGAGCTAAGGGAGAGCTTAGTGCTCTGTTGAAGTTCAATGCTTCCTCTCTCCTTGTGCAGTATTGTGTACTTTCCCATGAAATCCAATCCAAGGTACACACATCCCGTGTATAAAGAAGTAGCATAGAGAGGTATGTCCCTTAAGGGGATGAATTGAAATCCGTGCATAGAGCTACTTATACATATACACGGATGACCAATACAAAAATGAACTGACCCCTTTCCTATAAAGCTCTGGATTTTTTAAAAACTTCTCTTTTCCTTGCCAAGAAAGACAAATAGTAAATCCTCTATTGCTCTTTGCCCTGCTCTCTGGACTGAGTGCACAGGAATCCGTAGACTACACATGTGCATCATCCGAGAGTGTGAGAGCCAAGAGGAGACTGCGGGACTTCAGCTGCCCTTCGCCCATTCCAGTTCGCTCCTTCTCCAGATTTTTATAAAAATCATCTCGTCAAATAGAAGAACGCATTCATAGAGACTCCTTTTATTCGCATCTCTTACCCACGGTATTCTTAGCCTCATCATATTTATTCAAACCGGAATATTATAGCTATCCATACACAATACTTGATCATACTCAATGTATTTGTGTATGTGACGCATCAAATGGCAATTGTTCATAGCTATACATATTGTTCTAAATCTGCTTCGATATGGACCACGTATATTCAAATACTGATACTCTAAGCAACATAATGCATAGATACTTGCACTGCACTGACTTAGAAGAATGAATTCATCTCCGAAGTCTACTTTACGCATACCAACCAGAGATTATGGCCATTGACAGATTTATATTTTCTTCCTTCCCTCTCTACTCTTATAATTTACTATAGCAGCATATTAATTGTTGGTTCTCTGTTAATGATCCACATAGTATAAGTATACACTTTGGCGAATCATCTAACAGTTTACCGCTGTCTTGCATTATAATAATGTTGAACAATTGAATCTACGCGTTAACCAAAGTACCCAAAACATAAAAATGTCCTAATAGTATTCCAGGAAGGATGGCGAGTGAAATTCCATGTGTTCTTTCCAAGTGTCAGTTACAATATGTAGAGCAAGTACCAAAAATGACTAGAATTCGTCGGTTGGAGCCAGCCAAATACCAAAGGTGTTAATAGTATTAAGCATATTACAATGTACCTCAAAGAGTTTCAGTTTGAAATACTTGTAGCATAAAGCATCGAAAGTCATCCACCAAATAATTACAGACGAAATTTATATACCTTTTTGAGTGTAGTGTGTCCATGCACATATGTAGCAATTTGATTTTAGATAAAGATGCCCAGCGAAGAGGTGAATTGGGAAGTATGTGTGTCAAGTCACGAAATGTTGAGAAGGGTTCGCAGTCAAATCTGGAAATCAAAATGAACGGGCAGTAGAGACACAGATACACATTATGTAGGTAACTACTAAATTGTCGGTAGGCAATTGCTACGCAGCTGTACTCAACTGCGTGTCATGTACATGACGCAATAAACATAGCATATGCTGGCAATAATAATAACACATAATTTTAACATGGCCCATGTACATCACTCACTATCAATATTATGATTAGGGAAAGGTTTACTTACACTCGCATAAAAACAGGTACCTACGTGTAAATACTAAAAAGACACATATACTACACTTTCGGTTTACTTAGCTGGGCTACCCAAAGATTTTCATGGGGCTTCCTATACAGGTTTGTGGTTTTAGTCAGTTTGAGGAATATATTTATCAATATCATGCATGTATGTTTGTTATGTGTCTGCATGTATTTACTGTACGTAACCTTAAGGCAGGTAGGCACTTTAACTTTTGCACGCATATGTAAAAGTACAAGTAAAATAAAAGGTACCAAAGTAATATGTCTTAACTAATAGTAAGCAAAACGCAATTGGCCGCAGCACGGAAAGGTTAATTGGAATTCAGGGAAACTGAAACGAAAGAATTTTCGAAAGAAAATACTGAATTGAAAAGAGCCGCAGTTTGACTAAAGCTCATACTTACAATACAATTAGATATTTGCTCAGAGGCCCTGCCAAGCTCAGACTATTCATCAGCACTCGGTTGACTATTCAACCTTTCCACTATCTCCATAATCGTCAGAGCATCAAAATTCCAATTCTTTTGTGTTAATAATGCAAAGCAATTACCATCTTTTGGCTTCTCAGACCAATTCCCTGCGTTTTCACACAAACATTCCTTTTGCATATGAATTGCAAACTACAGAAATGAATACATTAAAACTGTACACAATGGACTTTAACATGCAAAAAACTCAATTAGCTTACCTGCACTTCACAATAGCATAACCAATCTTTAAAACATTAGCAATAATAAGAAAAATTCTTGGCAGATTTGTTAGCTTAGAGAATGGTCAACAGTGAAAACAGAAAATAATTTATTTGAGGATTCAAATTGTTCTTTCCATTAACAGTCACTACTCATTGTCTATACTCTTTACAAAAATCTGAAAATTTTGCACAAAAGGCCTTTTCCCGTCTTTCGTTAGCAATGTGATGGTTGCAGTTAAATAATCACATACGTCATTTCATAATTTCATTTTTATTAATATTCATAGATCCCATGCCATTTCCACAATATATGTGTGCTTTATACAAACCAAGAGCATCTATTGTAGATATTTCAGCCTTCAGCCAATATTATTGCTTCAGCCATCCAAACGCATAAGATCTATCTAGGTCTATCTCTAGGTGTCTAATGTGTTTAGTTAATCCGTTTTGCAATTAAATGCGAGAAAACGGTATCTGTGCGGTCTATATTTTTTGGTAAGATTTACAGTTAGATTGTTTATGAGGCAACATTAATTTCTGCTCATTAAGGATCGTATGTGGAGATATGTAGTTGTGAGTAAGGGTTGATCATAAAAATAAATGAGGGAGAAATGTGTCTGTGCAGAAGTCTATCTGACGCTAATAAGTAGGAAGGAATCAGATCATTAGCGAGGAGTATTAAGTACTATTTGCAAATGGGATTGTGTTGTGAGTTGTGACAGTAGATTTTGTAGAAGAGTGTCTGGCTAGTGCAGAGTGAGGTGTAGTCGTGTAGAGATAATATATCAATAGACGATGTGAGTCGTTTGACAGAGAGCAGGCCAAGCCAAGTGTCGAGAAGTGAGTCAAAAAAGCTAGTGAGGGAGAGGAAGAAGGAGCAGCCAAGTACCTACTTGCACTTTGCAGTTGTGTGCATTGGGTATTACAGAAATAATCATAATCTGCGATGGGTAATAAGGTGGATTGAGTTTAGCAGAGTCTGCAGATTGAAAAGTGGAGTGTGTATGTACAGTAACCGCGACAATCGCCCAAAAACTAGAAGGACCGGTTAGCTCATCATCAATGAAACGGTTCTTTTTTGTGAGGGTGGAGACCTGCCCATCTCCACTCTGCCTCACTCCTAGACTCTCTTATGTGTGCTACGTTGGTGCATGACATTGGCATTGCACTATTGGCATCACATTATTATGTACTCGTTCGTAGCAAAGGTGAAACACAAAGATCATCTCTCCAACACACATTCACATAATACGTAACTTACGTGTAACTATTCTCTCTATATTATAAGTATCTAGTACTATGTATTCTATTGGGTTGTTATATAACAATATTGTACAGCTCAACGGTATAAAAACAAATGCTCCATCCTACATGTACAGGGCAATGGATGGAAATATAATGGTTTGTGTTCACAACATTTCTTCAGCTCTACAATTTATATGATCTTTGGTCTGGTCGGGAAAATATGATGCAGTTCCGGTTTGTCTATACCCTACTGCCTCACACACACAGCATACCCTCCACTAAACTACTGTACTCCATACTCTCTATACTTACACTCATATTTTATTGCACTACATTATTAGCACTCTTTTGTTTTCTTTGGTTTACCTTATTGACTTACTGTTCTTACTAGCCACTACTACATTACCTAATATTATTATTATCTCTGCATTTGCTACTTCATACCTTTTCCCGTTAAGTATTTCTCATAAGCCTCTGATCAGTCTCTCTCACCTGTCAGATACTAATGTAACTTATTATGTCCGTCTACTCTGTATTCTTCAACTCCTAACCCATATCATCATCCGCTTTTCTATCTTCTCATGCTAAAATCCAATTTCTACGAATACAGAGGCTCACACACTACAGTGTTATAATTGTTGCACTTATCTACACGTACAGTACTCCATTTTTTGTGGTTTACCCTAACATAAATACATATATTGTGGCTGTAATCAAATTTTATGCCATTTTGTGGCCTAGTTAGTCTTTGACTTCTGAAGTAGCAATATTGCAAAATACTGATAATTTAGAGGAAACTTTACTAACTCTGTTCTTACCTATTATTACAGCTTATTTACTTGCAAATCTGTGCAGAGTGAGATTTGGAATGTGACAATGGAAAGAAAACCTTGACAAAAATTGTGATTTAGTTTGATGATCCAAATTTGAAAACTAGGAGACCTAAAATTTCATTGATGACACGTTAAATTCAAAATGTAAATTTTAATTCATCGCTTTCAGTGATCGGAATTATTTGTTCAGGAATGAATTAAAATTAATCTTAAGATTTCAGTTCAGCTTTATTTCTTATTTTTACCATTGTGTCTTTTTGCATCTATAATGTCCATTTGCATGTCTACATGACCATTAGAAGTGATAGCTATATTGTTTATGGTTGATTGTATGTACATTAGAAGAATAGATTAGTCTTTTGTGTAGCAGATAAGTTGAGCTGGGTTGATTGAGATTTGCAGACACGCCTTGTAGACAATCTCAAACTGACGTTTTTAGTGTTGATATAGTTGTCCTATACTATAGCTTCCCTATAGTGCATTAAACTAAGCGTAATAGTCGCAGGCTGTAATCATTTTATTATAACGAATTAAGTTTGATATCGACAGTAGCAAAGGAGAAAACAGGATATACAATTTCCCAATTCGCCAATATATTATTTCGTCTCACGCCCACCTGCTGACTTAATTGGGGGCTGTCAGTGGACACAAATTAGCGAGCCAACTGTCAACTGAGCTGATGTGAAGTGCGTAGGGCTGAACCTAACTCACACCAAGAGTAATAAAATGAATCTTGTGCAAAAATAAAGATGAAATCGATAGACAGATGCACAACAAAAGTCGCCCACTAAACGGAACTTGGAGTTGTATCAGATATAAATTACATAATATAAGCTTTGCACTGTTTTATCTGTATAAAATGGTAATCTGATCGAAATGTATGTGATCTGACAGGTAGGATAATGGAAATGTATAAAATGTAATCCTTCACTCTGCCTTTAGTTACCTTAGACTTTGTATTAGTTTCAGTCCAGTACTGTTACTCGAAACGAGAGCTCCTTCTGTTTAGTGCAGGTATTTGCTTTTATGGAAAGTTCTACAGTTGCATTGATTACATAGCATTCTGAAGATGCAGAGCACCAGAACGTTGACTTCCCTCAATTTGACTGTACTAACATTAGTATCCCACATATTATTGAAACAGAGTTGACTCCGCACAGAGTCGCAGTCATAAAGGGGTTCAATGCTTTCAATATCAAAATGCAGGAGAAGTGCTTCATCAGACTACAAATTATGGGCATCTAAGGAAGCAACTCACAAAAGCACTAACACACTGTCTATTAAACCAGCCATAAAAGCAAGGAGCATTTAATTCTGAAGCGGAGGAGTAAATCGTCGGATCCTTCGTTATGTGGCTATAATAATACATATTATTCTACAGAATACTGTATTTTAGCGTTGTTGTTCTTATTTGTACTTTCCACATCTTCCTCCTTTATCCTTAGCCAGACATCTCTCTTCGCCTTTTTTTGAAATCTTGATTGTGATGCCCAACGACACAACTCAACAGATGTGTGGAAAGGAATTATTCCCAAGTTGTCTCATTTGCTGCTGTTTTCTTATCGTCTTCGTCAATCATGACATGACATCATATTTCATCGTTCATAAGACCACAAAAGATAATAAAACCTAATCATTTGCTTCTTGGAAACCTTAAAAATAACGACTTTTATGCTTAATCCATGAAAGACTGATTCTCCACGATAAGACTACAGACAGGACACGTATATTTGGATCTGTTAACTAATCTGCTATGTAATTCACAGTTGTAACTTATAATTTATTTAGTTATCAATTAGCGTACATGACCATCCTACCTATGGAATACTACTACAAACATTTAAAACTAACATTTCAAATTCTATTCCTTCGGCTCTAAGCATATGGGTGTTAGTAATTCAGATAAATCACATTAGCAGTTATAAACGGAGGATACTATAAGAATTGTTACTATACTATATTGTGTAAAATATATCTACTAAAAAGTTATATAAAGTGTAGCTGATTATTAAGAGCTATTTGTAAAGTACAGGCGATGGCTACTGTCTGAAGGATAAAAATTGTAAATAATTTTCTGTAAAAATCGCCGTGTTTCTCGAATGAGTAATGAAGCCGTGAGAACGGAACGAGACGGTCCGAGACGAGAGCGAGTAAAGATAGAATGATGGCCCTTGGTATAGCTAATAGTTTTTGGTCGTTTAGAGCTGATCGTCAGTTGAGCTCAGCACCTATTCAGACTGAGGGAAAAGGGCAGAGAGCATTGACGAGTTTTTAAAAAATGAGAGGACAGCTCGGCAAGTGCGTAGGCCATGCACATCGAAAGGTAAGCGAGAACAGTAGGAGTAAGTAGGACCCCAGTATCTCCTATAGGGACCGAAAGTATAGAAAGAGTTCAAGTCCTAATTTGGGCAGTTGGAGACCCCACCTGGCTGGACCCTGTTCTCTTTCTGCTGGTTGGAAGGAGATAAGGCGACCCTAGAGTATGAGCAGGAGAGTTATAGGCATTCAGAGAACGGACTGTGCTCATCACTCCGTAATGATAGAAGAAGCATTTTATGTCGGAAAATCGAAAAAATTCTCGTCTCATCTCATTTCGTATGCATCGAACGTAAACTTATGTATAGATGGAGGCTTGGATCTCCAGCCTCTCTCCTTAAACTCAGCTTTTGCTTTATAGCCAACGATAACACGACGACCAGCTTCCTTCACTTTTTCTCATCTCTCTCCGGCTAAATCCTTTTATTGCCTTCGGCTTCCATTTCATTACATTACACAGGAATCTCTTATAGCATCCATTGCTTTAATAAGTGCTCTCTTCCCATGAAATCAAATGGAGAAGATCCACAATCAACAGTCTCGCATCTAAAAGCCAAATAACTGTCTTTAACTATACATTTCTAATATGCTACGTAATATGCATCTATAATATTTTCTGCCTTAGTGTAATGGATCTCCTCAGCTGATAAAATGTTTGCTTTCCTCAACCTCACTGATTGAATGCCCCTGCCAGTGTATTCATCCTCTCTAATTTTCCAAGTAATTGTATTATTACATTCCTATACAACCTTACAATCTTAAAATAGTTATATTACTTTAAAACTGTTTTATGATACAAAACCTTCCTACTGTGAATCGATAAGTAATTCCGACTAATAAATGTACTTCATAACACCTTCGGTACGAATTGTAATTACGCGAACATGATCTACAGAGACCTAGTCTTGAAATAATTATTAGGCATTACTAAAGTGTTCAAAGGTCTACTTCCTAGAAATAATTACTGTTCTTATCTATTTAGAAGTAAGCATATAGTATAGGACAATTTTTTCCACTTCCGCAGTAAAAATTCAACCTTCACTTGACTGGTCTTTCCAAAGATATATCACCGCCGTAAGAAAGGTAATGAATCATTGCATTATCAAGTCTGCATATCAGTTAACATTGAAATTAGAGTAATAGTGCCCTATATTAATTAGTTCGTGGTAGTGGCATATCTATTTAGCTCTCATTAAGCAGATCTACTTAGTAAATAAGCGAGTTAGCAGTTACATTCAAATATAACTCACCTACCTCTACATGCAAATATTTCGCTACATGATAAAAATTGTTATACCCCTTTTGATAGCATGATTGAGATTATTTATATTTAATATGATATTACCCAACAACATTATTCAATGTTTATAAGTACCTACAAGTAAGTAGTATGTGAATATGTAATGAGTTAGTGCGTCAATGCGACTGTAGTTGTATAAGTAATAACAACAATATTATTATAATCTCCACTGTGGACTATTTTTTGTAGGAAAAGTCAGTACGTACTTGCATGTGTATGTCTGTATGTGTAATAGAAGTAAAGTCAAGTGAAGCATAGTGGAAATATTTAACAAACAGAAAGTTTGGATAGATAGATCCCATCGATAACGATCGACATCAACATTAACCTTGACTTGACTCGAATCTACTCGACTACATATTTTATTTTATTATGTAGACAAAGTATGTAACCATAAGCAAAGTAAAATAGTACACAAAGAGAAGAGGAAGACAAGGTAGGCACTTACAATAGTACATAGCTGAACGTACACTATCTATAGACATTTCTTTCACTCTTGTTTTGTTAAATGTGCTTTAGACATGGCACATACAATTTACTTATGCTCTCTCCCTAATCGTGTAATGTATTCACTACGAAGAAGATAATATGTAATATCGTAGCAAACATTTGTTGTGTGTGCCATGTAGAATAGTTTATTTAGGTAGCACTCTGTATGTTGTCAATGGACATGACAATTGTACATGGAATGAACTAGAAACATATTTTGTTTATAAGGCTTTAGCACAGAGGGAATAGAATAAGCACTTTATGTCAGTAGAATCTTTCTCACATAAACATGCCTGTATTAACAAAAACATCCAAGTTGACTTTTATTTTTGTAGTTCTGTTGTTTGTCCTGTCTTGTTCTAACGTAAGAAAGGATTAAGAGCACCAAAGATGGTGGATTGGATTATATAAAATGGAATAGTACAGACTCAACTTGGATTTCTTAGTTCCATGAAGATAGATTCCCAACAAACACATTCCTTTTCTGTTAACTCTTTTACAGCTCAGTTGAAAAATGATTTCAGCCACAAAAATTCATTTTTACTACTGAAAATATATAGCAGAGACAGTAAGGCAGCGGTTATACTCACATAATTTTTTTCAATCTAGGAAAGCCAGCATGTCTATCACTTTTAGTACAAGATTGCAAGTACATCACATTACCTGATACAATTAAATGCATTTTTATTTCCTCTGCATACGTGAGTGAGTATGATACGTATGGAGGTATGTCCAATTGCAGTTCTGAACTAACAGCAGGTAATTAGAATTGCATGCAAAGAAAGCTGACTATGTAGTAGAATTGGATACACCGAGATATTAGTTAGTAGTAGCTACTTGGAGATTTAAAATAAATGCTCCGAGTATGTTATTAAAGTTCACATAAAAGTATTTTCGCTTCGAAAAATAGGTGGGAGAGCAGGATGCTTGTTTGTACACATTATTATTATAGAATAGTGCATATAGAGCGATAACGAAAAACAAGCAACAATAAAATACAGTGTAGGTGCTAATAATTTTGGTGTGAGTTCCCTGATTGTGAGTTGACTGCTGAAAGAATCCACAAATCTTGGGCTCAGTTGTGTGTTGAGGTGTTCAGCCAGCCCTGATGTGTCTTGTCCATAGAAAGAAAGGATAGATGGATGAACGACTATAAAGTGAAGTTCTAATCAATCACAGTTTTCTCCTGTCAATCCTAATCTCTTATCCCATAGCATTATATTAGTTCGCTCTGCCCCTGGCTTTGCTTGGCTACGTTAACAATATATAAGATCTACATCCTACTGCTAACAAACGCTCCTCACATAACCCAAAGATCAAAAAGATTGATCTGCACTCATTTTAAGCCAGTTAAAGAAGTTTATCATTAAATTGCCCACTGCCAAGTCAAGCCACACCAGAGCGCTGTAACCAAACCTCTGTATATAGCCAAAGCCCACACTCTCAATGCCCTCACGGACAATATGAATCTGGAAACTTTATATCATCTTTTTTATTTCTTTCTGTGAAATGCCCAATAGTCCTTAAACGACTCCTTACAGGTATTTATAATATGATTACGTATCTTTATATGCAGAGTCTGTCGAGAGATACCGAAAACATATCATAGGAAGAGTATGCAATATGCCAATTTCCCAAATTGAAAGCTCTGTTATCATTGCAGTAGTAAAAAGGGGAATTACTGACGTATTTGCATGTAGTACATAGAAAGGAAATGGATTAGTGCGGAATATATTAAAGTCAGCTTATCCTACCTTAACTTGAACTTCTGTAATGAAGACGGAATTTTTTAAGAATCTTGGCTAACTATCATTGTTTTAATAAATTTCTCTTGTCTCCACTCAGCATCCTAATAAAACATGAAATTATCTCGAGTGCAAGAGCGAGGGACATGCCTATTGGCAATTTCACAGTGCAAACTATGATACATTCTTATGTAGATCTATCGACATATAACGTAACATAACTATGCAAGTAGTACCTACTACACCTAGTATTAAATCTAATGTTTTACATTCCACACATAAAAATGCAACCAGAGACATTAAGAGAAATAACAGAACAGTAGAATATCAACGGAGATATCGTTAAGGCACTGGGATGGGATGAGGAATGAGGCAAAGTGAGCGCAGTTCGTAAATCTTGAGTGGATAGAGACAGTTTGAGATTAGCCGTTGTCTAGCAAATGGGATGAGATATGTTGAATGTTCAAGTTGAACTGAACATTGAAGATGTTTCAGAGATTGCAATGATATGATAAGTAATAGGGCGTGGCCATAATCGACTCCTCAGAGGCAGTGCACAGCTACGCAAAGGCAGGACAGCACGTAGACAGAAGCACAACTCTGGCCAAATTCACAGCAATCAACCCTTACATACGCCTGCTCTGCAACTACACACTCGCAGCATCTGCAAAAATACTTTTTCCTAATTAATATCATTTCTAGCACTGCTTATGCATTGTCCACCAATAAATGCCATAAACACACACATAACTATCTATCATGTACTCATCAGATTACTGATTACTTGTAGCTAAAAATATGTTTCATGATAACAACAATAATATACGTAATCAACCTACTCACAATTTGTATAGCACAAAATAGCTGTTCTATTAGTTCCTAAATTGCGTCGTGTATATATAAAACAATTATTATGAAGTTATCAGATTGACTTGCATTGTTGAATTTTGCATATAAAGTAAGCAAAAATTATCACTCGGTATACTTAGCTAAAGAGAATTTACCATTTCAAAAATTGCGATTCGTAATGCTAAAAATTGACAAGATTTGGGCAAGTATATTAGCATTTGCATAGGTATACTACTATTTGCATAGTATAAGTATTACCAATAGTACATTCATCCATTGGATAAACCATAACATATTGTGGTAAATATTAGCGTCTTTAGGTAAATCTTGGCTTCGTGCTACAAATGCCCTACTGATATTTAACAGATAGAATATTTCGATGTTTAAATAGTGTAATAATTGCAGCGATTAAAGCCTGTGATGCACACTGAAAATAAATAGTATGAATATTTGGAACTATCTATTTTGAGACTGGTGTTAGCTATGACTGAAATAGTACTTATTGAGATGATTGTTCGGTATTGGTGGTGGGTGAAGAGGAAGAGAAGATGTATGGAATAATATCCCAAAAAATGGTTGGAGTGAAGTGAGCGGGTGCTGTGGTGTGCAGTAGTTGTGAGTGAGTAGGGAATTCATGTCGTTGAACTTTTAACCACTTGACTACTTCGTCTCTTAAGAAATTCTATATCGTCTCTGTCTGTTACGTTCTCGCTGTGTTGGTTCGTTTCTACTGTTGTCTTCTCTTGATGCCTATGCACATTTGTAGTAAGTAATATGCATCTTTTAACCTATCTAACCTACAGGCAACCTGCCTGTCTCTATCTCTGCCTTATCCTATCACTCTACCTACTCCTTGTTTATTCTCTTCTATTTCACACTGAGCTGAACTAAACTCCACCACGCAGGTATTAATTACATATATTTACTATATATCGCTTCGCTCGGTATTTAGAGCGGATTCAATCTAAACCTCTCATTGTAATCTAATATCTACACATAAACTCTATTCTGACAATTTTGAGAATATTTCCTTACCCTGAATACCCGACATTTTGCATTCGAAATGATAATATGTATTTCAGAGACGACGCTATTATGATATCTACAATGTTTTAGCACCACAATAATGAGATCTGTCGCTAAATGAGTAACAGACATCTATATGGACTAAAATATATCATTTCGGTGACATATGGCAGGTTAATATACTTATTCTTAGAAATTCTTACGAAAAGCAATAATTTCAATCAAGTTGTCAATCTCCACTACATATATCAATCAAGTGGTTTTATTAGTATAAGTTAATTGTAGCTGGCAAGGAATTTCTTGCTGCATACCGGTATCATTATAGTTAGTGCAATTATGCTGAAAATTGTAATGAATGCAAATCGGTAGTTGATTGTATTCATTGGACAGACACTAAGAACATGCTTTACACATTATAAATGGTGCCCATTACAAATAATGTTAGACATAAAAATAAAAATCATGAATTTTTAGGATTTTTAATACCAGCATCTATAGAATCATAAATTGCTGTATGCAATAAACATAAGTTCTCAACTCTGAATTAAATGTTCCTACTAAATACAAAATTGTTGACAGTAATAAAAATGGTTAGTTATTTTTTAATATTTTTCCTCAGGTAGGCATTAAAGCCAGTGGGGGTACAGAGAACGTCAGCCATTAGATGTCTGCGCAAATAAAATAGGAGTATAGGAATAGCTCAATAAGATATGGACATTAATATTGGATGGTATACAGTATTTTATAGTGTGTCTAGTGAATGATTTCATAGCAGTGGATGTAGAATAGATAGTGCGGAATGGATTAGGTAGCCTGGTAATAAGAAATTAAAATGTAAAAGATAGTTACACGAAATCGGTTTGTTCCTTAGTAGTATTATTAGTGGATTAGGGATGAGAGAGGTAGAGATAATAAGGATAGTAGTTGAATTGATGCTAATTCGATGCAAAGGAAGGCCATAAAAATAAATGTGTTTTTACAGTCATACATCAATTGATAGTGAGCCCGACTTCTTTGGATTTGTATGTATAATATGTGAATGTGTACTGGTTTTGGAGTGGAGGACGGTGGTGTGGTGGTGTACTCACTTATTGCAATATGCATGCAAGCAGTAAAGTAAGTAGCATTAACATCCAACTAAAGTCAATCTGTATGTAGGATGTGTAGCAGCCTTAATATCTATGTCCGTTGATTCCCTTTCTTTAAGTGAGTGGACGGTGATGCGACTAACTAAACTCCTCTCCACTGGACTCCATCATTAAATTTTAGAACTTAATTTCAGAAAAAACAAAAGCTCGTCAGCCAACTCGCAACAAAACAGTAAACCTAGTCAAGTTTAGCTATAGTTAAGTAGTCATATACTTGGTGAGATAAAAGAGCGGCTGCTGTACAATTGGATCTTTTAGCTCAACGAGCCAGCTATAATAATTCAACTACCGTTACTCCTTAACTAACTGCCTTCTTGCATCCATTTACCTATCCCCACTGATATTTAGTTCAATAATCTGTAATGACTAAAGGTAGCATTCACACACTCAATTATCCATCTTTTTAAATCCAAACAAAATAGCTATTGGCCAACAGAAATTAAAATCATTTTCCCAGCTACTTAACAGTAGTCGCATATGGTCACATAACATTCCCTAATGCTACAAGTAACCAAACAGCCAAAAGTCAAACCACAAACGTACAAATAAGCCCAGAAGCTCCCAATATACATTTCCATTCCAATGCCCAGCTAATAATATACGATCACTTGTTTCGAGAAACAATAACCTTGTCATAAAAATCAAACCGTCAAACACCTAATCACCGTTTCACGCTCTTCTGTCTTCAGCAAACTAGATCTTCTTGCTAAACAATTCCCAATGTTAGTTTTGTAAAAATTCAATGAGATACAACTCGGGATAGCCTATGCATGGACAGGGGATAAGCGAATCTAATTTTTACTCATGACTTTGTATTATTTACTTGTTGGCCCATCCATCGCCACTGCGTGAACCTTCATTCCGACTCTGCTCAGCACTACGGCAGCCTTCCTTTTCGTGTTCAATCAATATTCAGAATATTTACTACAAACTGCGGGATACTATCCTAATATATACAAGCCACACAGTACAACTTGCAAAATACTCATACCTAAATTCAATGTCAGCGTTTTCCCTCCCACTTCTACCTATACATTGCTAAATTCAAAAATACTAACTACTCTGCAAATCTTTGCACATTTGTAATTGATTTCAGACTGGCTTATTATGCACTTTTGTGGCAATTAACGACCACATAGACTGCAAGTAATCTACATTTACGCAGTTTTTTTTGCACTAACGGCATTTTGAAAATATTAGGCTAATTCCCATTCTAGCGTATTTAAATGTACATAAATGCAAATTGATGGTGCATTTTTTGCCTTTAAGCAGAAGAGTGTGCGATGTTCGTCATAATAAGTATATGAAATACAATTCATTGATTTTGTTCAAGTTGTTGGCTAGGGCTAGTTATGGTGTGCATGGATTTCCATATCATCCACCCACCACACAATTAAGACTAGCCTAATTCGTACGGTAGTAATAAACAAAAGGAAATGAGATAATTAAAAGAACTCTTGCTGAAATATATTGTATTTGCATGCAGTGGAAAACAAATCAATGTCTTTAGAGATACTAATGAATCCAGTACACTAAGTCATTAGTCAATTGTTAATATTCTTTTACAGTTATTAGGTCCCAGCTAATTTTCAAGTAATTTTCTCGAAATCTTGAAGATTTGTTTAATTAATCGTTAGTTTCATGTATTCTGATTTTACACATGTTGTTTATGGCATTGCATTGGTTGTGTTGTTCAAGTAATAGTTAGTACTAATGTACATCAGCTTTTGTGGTGTGTGCAGTAGATACGTTCCAATATGATTAAAAATAAACATAATTGGTGTATCCTCATGGGTATCCGTGTTGATTACATGTAATACAAACTGTAAGTTAAACAGATGAGATAGTGATAGTCAGACTGAAGAAAAGACAGACCTTGGCTTTGAACTGTCGGGTCACTCGTTAGTTGCTACAACATTTCCTATCGCCTTCCTTCGTTCATTGGTGCTATATCATTCAAGATCGAAGATATCCCCAATTCAAAGACACTGAAAATGTGAACATCACAGTCAAGGTTTTCAGCATTCAAATGTACATGGTTTCACTGGAATTTAACGAGTATTTGCATACACAACTAGATAATAATTTAACAATAATTAAATAACACTTGTTGCCAGTTGGGTGGTAGGTTATCAATTTGTGTGTCTTTCCCCCAAAAAAATTATGGTAAATACAAACACAGAAATTGCCAACTCATTTTTTGCTTAGACTTGTCGGATAATTTTAAATTGTTCCTTTAATTTGTTTGTGAGAACTAGATTAACCTTAATATATTATCGTATCTTGTTCTCTTCACTTTAATGTTCTTCATGTCAATCCTGAACATAACTTTTTATGTTGATATTTATTTTGTTATTATATTTACGTATGTGTAGATTTAGGTTTGTAATCTTCCGATTTTCTCATTTGTCAACTTTTAAATCAGTAATTGGACTAAAATTTTCTTAAAATTACATTTAGATAAAACACTGGCAACGTTTTGTAATTTTGAAACTTTGAAGTCCTGTGGTTTCAGCTTTATGTTTGTACTCGACAAACTGTTTTTGATAGATTTTTATCTGTATGTTCCTAAATAATGACTATGCACGGCCGTTCCACGCACATTTTTAATTTTAAAAAATGGTCTGTGTTATACCTCAGCGAACTTTCACAACACTATGACACTATATGACCACAACTCTGCATATCATGGGAAGGAATTCAAGCAATGAAGGATATTGTCACTGGTCTTTCGTTGAACTTATAACTTAAAACTCAGAAATCAACTCCCCTATACTAAACTTGGCCATTGTCTATGATGAAATTTTAGTGATATGATTTTGAGCATTAGGCAAGGAGCCCCAAGCAGAACAAATTCTCTCCAGGGCTAACAAGATGTAACTAAGGCTATTCTTAACCTTCTTCACCTCAAGTTATATGACACTTTACTAAATATGCATCAAATGAAGCGATGTGTATGTTTTGCCTGACGCGTATCTCTACTGTAGTAGACCTGTTGCTAAAGCGTTGTGCCTAATTTTATCCATGTGCTCACTATTTAGAGTGGATTGAGTGTGCAGAAAAGTGTCTTTGGCTATTACATCTGTGTCCCATCATAATAGATGGATCAATCATCTTGTACATAATCTGTATCTCTGTGTGTAATACGATATTAGCATAGTGAATA
>JABASH010000105.1:0-60944 GCA_019776445.1 Tomocerus maximus
AATAACTATGAATGAGGCTTTCACCAATAATAATAATGTATTTTGAGTTAGGGATATATGAGTTCAGCGTATAAGCGTTTTGGATATGCTGGGTAGCCTACTCGAAAACCCTCAGAAATGAATGGCTAGGGGACTTGCAAGCGCAAGCCATATTTTCCAAACTGAAATTGGAAATAGGGGAAAAAATTCTCTTTTTGGCAGCTCAATGTAAATTCCTTCTTAAAATTTTCAAAAAATGATTTCGTTCACTTAAAATCGTTTTTTCAAAAATCATAATATTCCCTTACGCAAAAATCTTAAGATTTTCAGCCGCTATATCATTATCAAAGGTGCTATATCCAATTCCAATGTCAAAAGTTAAGTAATCGAATAGGAACATTGCCATTTTGTCCCTTCGAAAGTAAAAATAATTTTTAAAATTAGAAGTTTTAAGTTTTCAAGATTATGTTATATGCAAAAACAAAAGAAGGCAGAGGATTGTATGATTGTATGTCTTTATTTTTAATGGAATTTGTGACATGTGACAACTCGCTCCGAATGCTCCGAACCCTGGTTTTGGCCATAAGGAATTTTAATCGAAATAGGACACATCAAATAGAGTGCACTGGAAGTTGGAAGTGCAGTGCACTAAAAAAATCGCTTATAAAACTGTAGCCATGGACTTTACAATTTTTTCTAAAGATTGTTAACTTGGTGGAGTAAAATAAAGTGTTATAGCTAGAAAAAATAATAAAAATGATTATATTATAGCAACTTTGCACAGTATTCCAGCTTACACATTCGGTTCGGAAACACGCTATTTTAGTCGATTAGGTCATAGGTAAAACTGCAGAATATGCATCCTTAAGTACATACCATGTCGCATAGAATAACGATCACCTTTTATCACATTTTATTTTATATGAGTTGATTCTGCCATCCATCCAAGTCCATTTACAGGTCCAACAGAACAAATCTCACAAAAATAATAAGAGGAACATAAAAATATATTACTGCAACAATATTGTCATTATTGTACATAAAAATTGAAAAACTGATGCCCGAAAAAAAGTCAAACATTATTTCCACCATCAATATCAAACATGCAGAGGATGGTGAAAAGGATAAAAGCAACACCAACGATTCTTTTAGCACCAGTATAACGAATTTTCATTATTGAGTCATAAAAATCATGAAAAAATTACTAAATTTTGTTCTTGGATTTAGAATATCGCGTGATGACGAAAATTGGCGAAGGTTCTTACTCAGAAGTCTTGAGAGTCCGCCACCGAGAAACGGGTGCGTATTATGCCTGTAAACGTCTTAAACACAGTTACCGAAGGTAGAATTTTTTTCTGAATTACATGAGCAAAACAATGAAATACAAAACCAGTTACAAAAAGAGGTTTTAAATGATTTAAACAGTTGGACTCGTGTGAACGATATTTCTGAAGTTGCAACACTAAAACAATTGCCTCGACATCCAAATATTCTCCAAATGATTGAAATCCACTAGTAAGCGGAAGTACTTTGGCTTGAATAGCATTTGAAATAAAACGATTTGGGATTTATGTGTATATAATAACTGACTAAATATTATTTTCAGTGACCCAGGTCCAGGTCGCGTTTCATTGATTTTTGAACTGATGGAGATGAATTTGTACGAACTAATCAAAGACAGAAAACGGTAATTTCAATACATATTTGATCGACATAAAAAGATTTATAAAACTACTGTAATTATTAAAATTGGCGAAATAACTGAAAAACTAAAGTAATGTCGTCGGATCCAGCCTGTTGTCTGAGGCTCGTGTACGTGTCTTCATGTTTCAATTAATCAGAGCTCTCCGCCATTTGCATAAGAATGGCATTTTTCATAGGGATGTCAAACCGGAAAATATTCTATTAGAAACAAAGGTATAATGATCATTCATGACTATTTCGTATCTACTCCAGGAACTATGCTTAGGCATTACTTTATCTTTGAAAAACATTCAACTGCACCATTTTCATTTCAATGATAATAATTAGAATAAATTGGATTTTAAAATACAGACTGATATCCTGAAGTTAGGAGATCTTGGTTCGGTACGTGGCTTGTATAGCAAACCACCGTACACAGAATACATTTCAACCCGATGGTACAGATCCCCAGAGTGCCTCTTAACAAGTGGATATTATAGTTACAAAATGGATGTCTGGGCTGCGGGTTGTGTGTTCTATGAAATGTATAAATATTACATTTTATTGAAGATTCACACATAAAATAGAAAATTTCGGGTTGGTAGACATGAAAGTAATTTTATTTTTCTCTCTAGTATGACTTTACGTCCCTTATTTCCCGGGGCCAGCGAGATTGACCAAATTAGCCGAATTCATCAAATTTTAGGTCCACCTCCTCCAAAAGTGCTTCAGAAGTTGACAGAACAGTAAGATAAATAAATTTAGAAACGTGTATAAATGTTTAATGCAAAATAAAAGTTAGCTAGTTTTCTATTATTTTCAGCTCCGAGATGTCCAGGAAGGTTGTTCATCGGAGTGCTAAACCAGGACGAAAGGACTCCATGTACGTACATATTAATAAAAAATAAAATACCCTAAGATAATAAGATTTTCAATATGAACAGTAATAGTAACCGGATGTTTATGGCTAAATTCTTTTCAAACAGTACAAAAGTCTTAAATCAGCTTCAAAATTCAGAGAAAAACAGGTTTCTTTTCTTTCTTTCATGTTTCATATACCTTTTCAAAGTGCTGTGTCATTACATATTTATTATAATCTCTAAGACCAAAATGTTACATTTATGTTCATATACATTGATTATGGCTCAAAATCTATGAAATGTTTTCGTATAGTGTCAAGGGAGGTGCCTTATCTTCAACAAATAACAATCGTAAATATTTCGTGAACATAGAAAAACTTTTGCCCAACCATGTAAATCGAGACGCTATGGATCTGCTGAGAAATATGCTGCAATATGACCCTGATAATCGGCCAACATCTCATAGTGCATTGCAGCATTCCTATTTCGACGAAATGAGGTAATATATTTTGGGCAAATTTTTTTTGTAAAAGCAAATAATAGTTTTCTATGCACCTTATTGTAGCAGTACATAATAAATATATTTCTACATGTTGCAAATATCCTAAATATGAAGTATGATAAAGTACAATTTTACCGCGTTTACAGACAAACAGCTAAGAAGTTTGTTGATAAAGTATCATTCCAGCATCCTCTAATGGCAATTTTGGGACCGGAATTTGTGAACGAAGTGAATGATGAAGAAAGTCAACGCAAGCCACTGAAAAAAGAAACTGTCGAAAATGTAAGAACTAATAAACGATATTCATGCCCTTAAAACAGAAATATTTATTTTGGTATTTCGATAGTTCCAGGAGATATCTTCTGATGAGGAAGAATTCATGAAGGACAAAAATCGACATCGTAGAAGAGTCCGAAGAAAAACAAAAGTGGAATATTCACGTAGATCACCCAGTTTTCCTGAAAGTGCACTAAACAGTGACAGTTCAGTAAACATTCCGAAGGAGATTCGGAAGTCCAAATCTCCGAAAGAAAAACCTGTGAAAATAGTGAAGGAAATCAAAGTGATGAATGGCAATTCGTATACAGAAATAAAAACTGAAAACACGACGAATGAGTCAGTAAAAGGGAAAGCCGCAAAAAAACCTAAGTACGATACCAGCTTGGTGGCAACAAATATTCCAGCTCCACTAAAACGTCCACCTCTGCCTCCTTCGGTAAATGAGACAAGTCTGGCACAAAATAGTAGCACGAAACTCTCCTTGAATCGCAACAACAAAGATTCGTCGAGACAACCTTTTAGGTCTTTGTCGCAGATTTCTTTAATAGACGAATTCCCTAAACCTAAGTCCAAGAACGAACCGCTGACCAATGCTGATCTCCAAAAAATTAACGAAGGACGACGATTAGTTCAAATGCTACCGATAGGGAAAACGGACATTAAGAAAAGTATTTTATCATCCGATGTCTCCCCATTAATTAAAGCGTCTGTTTCATCATCCAGAGAAATACAACGTAGACTTAAAGCAACTTTTGATTCAGAACCCAAAATCTCCCGTATCCCAAATGTTATTAACAGTGTGAACTCCGGGACTAGTAAATCCCCGTTCACAACAACTTTTGAGACCAAACCGAAAGTTGGAAATGTACCCTCATTTGCTGATCGACTGAAAAATTTGTATCCAATGCCAAAACTCCTTGACACGATGAATATTGCTCAAAGAGAACCGGTAAGCCGGAAAAAATTGCTAGAATCAAAAGCCAGGGCGCTTGGGATTGTGAGTTATAAACTTCCCGGAAGAGCAATGTCGGATTTGAAATATGAAGAACAGAGGACATTGCCTCCCAAGAATGAATTTCAAGGAGGAATCACCCTACCGCGAAAACGCATATCCATTGCAGGAGCGCCTCAAATGCCACCATTGTCTCCCGCGGATATTGAGAGACACCGGTCATACTTGCGACCTCGTCGGGAAAGCCTTCACATTGAAAAGTACAAAAACGAAATATCTCCGTATTCAAAATTCTTCGTTGTTGATGATATGAATGAAGATGAGAAAACTGTGAGGACAAAGAAACCCAAAGAAGTGACGAGGATCGACAGCGTGGCAGATCTAAACTCTGGTGACAAGAAATCTATCCCCAACAGTTCCAACATTATGACTACTTCAGGGCGAAATGTCAACGCAGCCCTTAAAAGGGTAGAAGCACTAGCAGGGGCAGCTAAATTGCCTTTAAACCCAAGTATACTGGAAAGACATCGGGTATTCCTCCACAGACAGCGAATTGATAACAAATTCAAAAGTGAAATCGCTCCGTACACCAAGTTCTACGTTTCTTCAGATTTGAACGATGACGGGAGCACAAAAGATTCTTCATTATCTAGAAGAGACAGTGTTGCCAATGTCAAAGGGGGAGATAAGCAGTCATTGAAATTGGATTCCAACTCTAATAATTATTCTGGGTATAGCCGAGCTACAAGAAAACAGGTACCACTCGAGGCCATGAATATGCAAAGCAGCCGTTGGTATCTACCCCGAAACACGGAGAATAGACTTAGCGAGAAATACAAAAGTGAACTAGAGCCATTCTCGAAATTTTACACAGCCGACGATCACAGCGAAGATATCAAGAAACGCCCCAAAATTAAAGACACTACAGGAGCTTCAAGCATCGTCTTCCCAAGGAATCGCTTCGGCGAAAATTCTGAAACTGTCTACAAATCTAGAAATGTTAGCCAAATCAAAGAT
The DNA here is from genome assembly GCA_019776445.1 of Tomocerus maximus. Lineage (NCBI taxonomy): Eukaryota > Metazoa > Arthropoda > Collembola > Entomobryomorpha > Tomoceridae > Tomocerus > Tomocerus maximus. The sequence goes on from JABASH010000105.1 coordinate 5,273, forward strand.
TACTCTTCCAAAAATTCAATGAACTTCCACCAGCCACCGTATCGTAACCCTTATAATGCAATGTCGAAAGCGAAATTATGACAAACATCAAAATTTTAAAGAAATCACACACTCCTTATCTTTACTAAAGACACTTACATGGCATACGATACATAGAATACAACAAGTCTGTAAAACATGAACTGAAATACTTAATGAATACGCGTGAGGTCTTCAACAATTTTGATTATGTCGTCAATCGTTGCTTGCTGCTTCATTCCCGTTCCTTGCTGATCGAGCTAATAAGCAGTTAAAATATTTTTATATTAGTTTCACATAAAAAAAACATTTTAACAAAAATAATGAATTCTGTATCACTTTAAAATGTGAACATAAAAATTGTGCGAGTTGAAATAGAAACCATTAACACGTAAAAACTAATAATATAAATAAAGTTCAACAAACAAATAAATATCATGGCTTCGGTATAACATTCAATAATTACCTGCAGTCCATTAACAACTTCCATCATGTCATCTCGACCTAAATCTAAAAAGCTTTCCACTAAATCCCCATCGATGAATCCTTCACATGGTTCCTGCTTTCTGTCATTGTAAAAGCTTCTCCAGTAAGAATGCTCAATTTTTCCAACTGGCTTTATTACTTTCGTCAGTCTTTCTTGTAGCTCAAGCAAAAATTCGTAAAATTGTTGAGGAATTTGAGTAACGAGCCCTTTTTAATAAATTAACATAATGTGAAGATTTAGTTTATCTCTTACAAACAATTTATATTGGATACAGTTGACATTTTTTCTATCGACATACCCACAGAACCACTGATAGTGCCAAACAGAAGACTTCCCGTGGCAGGAACACAAGTGTCTCCCAAATGTTGTCGAACCAAAGACCCATGTCGAATGCAATTGATCATATCACCAATATAAATTCTACCAGAATCTTGCATTTGGCATCTTTCTTCATCCGTTGCAGCACCCCTGCAAAAAACATTTACGATAAGTATTTCATTTAAAATAGTTACGATCTCAAATTATTTTGATACTTGAAACATACCCATCTTTTGTGCAGATAAACAAATTAAAAGCATTATCCGCGCCCAAGAATGTATCATCATCCAAAATATCAATAGCAGTCATCCAATTAGGATTGTAATCCCTCGCAATCTGAAATTAATTAGTGAGCCAGGCATTAGGCAAAAATTTTAAGAGTAACTGAAACCAAAAATGCAACAAGTGGTGAAAATACCTCTTCAAAGGTACCCTCCATATTTTTGTATTGTAACAAAGTCATAGATCGCATCAAATCCCCAACAAGAATAAAGTCCCCTTTATGTTTTAAATAAAGGGACAATATGTTATTGAAGTAAGAACATTCCACGCGTAACTCCTTTTCTGAGGTCCATTCAAAGAGTCTTACCTACAAAGGATATAAAGTATAATTTATTTATTCTTATTTTAAATTGAACTAATTGCAAGTCTATTTACGTATAAATGGAGAACACTTACAGTACTATTAATTCCAGCTAAGATTTTTCCATTAAAACCAGCCAAACAGTAGCAGGCTCCGCGTACTTCCTTTTCTGCAATTTGTTGAAGTTTCCCATCGATATATTGAAATATGACTATTCGGCCTGACTTGGGTTCACTTTCATCTGGGATTACAATAGCAGTGCCAACAACATAATATTGGGCAGGATCGTCTCCCAATCTGCAGGATACAATGCTGATGGCATACTCACTTTGCATGAACTGATGTGAATGCAAAACTACAAAATGTAGAAACACAACTTAACATAACTGTACATTACAAAAAATATTATAACATAACCACAAAGTTGAGATAAGTACCTTCGAACGTGTGTTGGTCAATAATTAACAAGTTGTGTACTTCAATATCTTGTCCATATTCTAAAACATCTCTACTGGGAATAGACGTTGACGACGTCCCAGATGTCGTAGGTCGGATTAAATTGCCCACAGAAGAACTGCAGCTAATGCTAAATCAACAAGTTTAAAGTATCAATCTTTGATATTTTCACTCTGTCAAATTATTTAAAAATTTTAATTTACCTCGCAGTCAAAGTACTAGCACTAGGTCGTACAGGAGTCAGTCCGGTGTTTTCCATTATATCAATTCTCATAGTAATGACACCGAAAGTTTGGGAGGACTCTTGATAAGCTATTCGACGTGGAGTTTCCCCTAAAGGAACAGTCCGAATATGCAGTTTTTGAATTTCGTCAATGGTTCCGATGGTCAAAGACGACTCTGTAGCAAGAGCCAAACTGTCGGGGAATGCTAACGCATTTAGAGGACACATGTGGGAAACCTCTCTGAGATTGACATTAGAAAATACTAATTTGTGGTTCGACCAGTAAATAACTGTAGGTCTATCCGAGCAGGCAAAAACACTAGCAGTAGATTGACTTTTAAAGAACTTCAACGCAGTTGGCTGTGTTCCCAAAGTCACCTTTACATACAAGATACAGAATTACTAAAAGTACACACATTATTAGCATAAAAGGCATATTGAAATATTTAAAAAAAATCTATACCCGTTTGGTATCTGTTAATGCTCCTGTAATTGGGTTCAGTGAGAAATAAAACAGGGAACCATCTCCTAAAGCGCACATGAGGAAACAGTTTTCGTCGAAACACGCCAAAAGAATGGAACGGGGAATAATTTCTATGCGATAAACATAATACAAAATAAAATAAGTGTCAAGAATTAATAATTGATATATTGCAGTTGAATGGCACACCTCCTTTCATTGGCTCCTTTGTGACAACATCCAAACTAGGAATTCGCAGAATTAAAGCAGACACGTCCGTCCATAGACCCACAGCTACAAAATGAGACTCCCCATTGCCAAATGGTGTTATATCCAAGCAAGCTACTTCATTGTCCATAACTTTGTGTCTGGAAACATTGTTTCAAATTCATAACCATATTCTGACACTGATTACTTTTTAAATATGCAGAAAATTTTACCCCTGCTGTGTGAGAACTCCCTTTCCAATTTCCAAATAGTATAGTTCAGAGCCAGCGGCACAAACGACTTGCAAGTTATTTCCCGCAACAACACTGATGCCTCGTCCTGATGGTGTTTTCCATTCACTAAAATGTAGAAAAATGAATTTCCATTTTTGTTTCAAATATCCTTGGCTTAATCTTGGATTATCGAAATTATAAATTGAACTTACGACAAGAGTAATTTTGTTGCAGAGTCAACCAAACGAATTCCTTCTGATGTGACCTGAACCATCTGGTTATGAGAGACGTTAGAAGCCCATAGCGTTTGAAAACCTTGAGTAAATCCTTCCAAATCTGTTTCCTCGACTTCTTCCCCACTCAAATACAAAAATCTAGTGTCTCCAATACATGAAACGACCAGCATATTGTCATTCATGGTTTCTCCACCAACTTTTAAGGACCATAGTCCTTTAATTCCAGACAAATCAATCGTTGCATGTTCCTGAATTCCAATGCCGTTCCGTATGATTCTTAGAGACCCTTCTTTGTAAGCACCTGTAACCAAAATTAAATCGTACAGAAATATTTACGCACAATAAAATTTTAAATCTGCATCTTGTGAAAACTAGAAATTATTACCAGAGCAAGTAACTAGTTGCCCTTGGCCTTGCTTGTCCATGTCGACGACAACCATATCTATAATTGGTGCCAGATTAGTAAAGGTCTCCATTAAAGATACGTAGCTGCCTCCTTCATCTGCTGATGTATTCAGCTTTATTAGCTGAGAATCCCCAAGCCGTGATCCAACAAATACAACTCCGTTATCCAAATATGTTAAGCATTCAGGTGTGCTTATTTCGCCTAAAATAAGACATTGTTTTTTTAGTTTTTTTATTGTACAAAGTGAATAGCAAACACCAATTCCACTTTCTCTGTCGACACGCAATGAAACTTTCACTATATATTTTAATATATTTTAACTTTTCGACGTTTTTGATTTCAAAATCACTTTATCGGACAAAGTGAAAACTCGGTGAAAGTAGCGTAAGGTTGGTGAACGTTTCCAACGACGTTGGCGTTATGAAAGAGAAAGCGGTATCGACACAAGTATTCTATACACTCACAGTATGTGCAGTGCACCAAGTACAGTGGAATATTGCGTTAGTTATTCATAAATCTGGACTTAAATATTTAGATGCACTAATATTAAAAATTGGCAAATAAAGAATGAATACATACCAAGGATTTCAAATTTTATATCTTTCACGACAGCTCCTTCAAGTCTGTCTTCTCGTTCCAAAAATAACATGAAAAGATTGCCTACTAAATCCCCCAGGAGGTAACGAAACCCAGTCGGGTCCACTCTTGCATAGCACATTATTGTACTTTGCTACAAAGAATTAAATACACATCAAAACAAGAGGTCAGATAATTGTTATCTCTTAATATTAACAAGGTTGTTTAACTTGTAGAACTACCTTCATAGCTGATGGTGCCACAGCTTTAAATGTATTGCCATTGTGGTAAAGAATCGATTCCTGACCGATTACGATTGCTCCACCCAGCGGCTGGGGAACTGGGATTACCATTGATGAATGACTCTCCACATTTTCTTGCTTCCACGGTGTCTACATTTAAAAGATCAGCAAATAAGAGTTTCATCCCATTAGTTATAAAAAATAAGGCATAGGTACCTTTATAAAATCCTTATCTTTCAAAGATATCTCTCGAGCTCTAACATGTCTACCACCAGCATCTTGATGAATCAAAATTATAGTTGGATTTGCACAGCCATAAAGAAATTCAATATCTTGAATTAAAGGTTCTTCCAATCTAAGAAAACCATAATTTATTAGAATACTATTTTATTAAACAATAATATTGAAGGGGATAGTTATATATTTTACCTTATGTTGTAAGCCCGCAATTCAGAATTATTCTTTTCTAAAGGAATAATTTTAAACAGTCCTTCGTAGAGTTTTAATCCTATAACTCTTGCCTCCGGATCAATTACACCAATAATCCCAGTTTCCGATGGTTTGCCAATTCGGTCTCCAACATTTCCATGTGCCACTGTAAGAATATCTAGGTTTTCTCCCTCTCCTTTGCATTCTAGTATCATAGCATTGTACCGAGAGGTGACTATAAACAACAGGTCCTTCTCTTCACCCTAAATCACAAAGAAATGTCAATAAAAATCATGATATCTTATGGCTACAACATAATTAAGGTACAATTGAAGCACGTACAGGATATCGGAATAGCTTCAACACAGCAATTTTTCCATACAATCCGACTTCTTTTAGAGGTCTGAGACCTTCAGGTGTGACTAAATATAATTCCAATCTTGTGTTTTTAGCGAGTATTAAATTAATGTCTTTGGAAGACGTAAAATTTCCTGCAAAAAATAATTAATTAATTTACACCATTAAATAAAACTAAGAATCAATCTCGATCGAATGTATATCACTTAAGCCTATGATAACGTACAATATTGATTAGGAATTTTTAGCTTTACCCGTAACACAGGATGTGACAGCAGTTGGTTTATGAGCTGTAACAACATAATGATGAGCTGAAGCAGACATATTTGCCCCAAAACCCACAAGGACTGAAAACATTAAGAAAACAGAAATATTAAACTATACCTAATGTATGTGATATATTACATCATTGAACATGTATTTTCTCTCCTCTTACAAAATAGATCAGTTCGACATGATGGGAGAATAATATAAATATTTTGTTCTCACGTCTCTAACCAACAATAAAAAATGAACGCTGAGTTGCGCCCAATCCAACAGTCCTTTTCCTTCTTGTCACTTGTCAGTAGTTGTAACGGTGACCAATATTATTACTAAAATCCCCAATCGATGTAAGATTTTTAACCTGGAAATTAAACAAAATAATGTCAATGTAATGAATATTTAGTCTCCGATCCAGCATTCTTAATTGTATTGCAAACTTTTCATCAGTATTTTATTTTATACGGAGATGTTTGTTGTCATTTTTTGTCTACATCAAAACGTTTCCCTCTAACATCTAAAAGCGATTTAGTTTTGAGAACTTATTACTACTTACTTACTTATAAATCAGTTTCTAAAATACAGAACACAACTGGGAATAAAAAAGATTATAATCAAAAAATCTGACTTATTACCATTTAGTTCACAAGTTGTGAATGTGAATCACAAACAAACACTGCGGAATACAACAATGCAACTCAAAGTTATCGGAACAAATAATTTTTGATTAGCAGGCTGACCGCGGAATTCTTCGCTCAATGCTTTTAGTGACTACTCCGATGTCTACATCTCACGCTAGATGGTAGGTCACGGCAAACTCACATCAGTCTGTCTGTTATTATCTTACTTCTAGTGGTAGGATTTTATTTTCCTCAAGTGTCAAGTACTATTGGATGGAGCCTATCTATGATTTCGCTTCGCAGTGCGATGTTTTTCTGCAATACGTTTTAAAAATATATTTTTCGATTTTGAGACCCGAATATCTTGTAGAAAAGTAGCGATTTGAAGTAAATGAGACTAATCGGCCACGAAATACGTCGTAAAATTTTCCATGTTCTGCCAAATCAAGAGTCAAGCAGTCAAGGACTCACCATGCCATGGGGCATATGGTCCCGGGAAGGAAGGAAGATAGCTGCCCGGGAAGGAAGGTGTACCTGCCCGAGAAGGAAAGCAAGTAGTTTTCTTTTTTTGCTAATCGGGAAGCTTTTCTTCCCGGTCCCGGGAAGAAAACATTTTTCTCAGGCCCGATTATGATATAATGAGTAATGAGTCCCTCCTTGATTTATTTTTCTTATCCATTTTATTAATTTTAATTTAATTCGCAAACATGATTACAAATAATAGGTAGTTTTAAACATTAAACAATCATAAAAATACGATCTTAAACTTTAATCCATAGCATAAATAAACCACCTTTAGTATAACGAAAAAACAAAGACGTTCCTTCATGACCTGAAAATATCGACGCTTTCATTTGCAAAACAAAAGCTGTCGCACAACATATAATAATACTATATTAATACATTTTTAACTGAACAAATCACACCCAATCACACTATTGATTGAGACACAATGACGCAATCAATCTCACATGGCATATACAACGATAACAAAACTAACTTAATATAACAAATTATTATTAATAATACATGGTTAAATTATATTAAAAATAACTTTTAAGAAGTGAAGTACATTATTCGTTCGACAGACACAAAACACAAATTCAGAAATCAGCTAGATACGTAGAAAAGTCGATAACATACAAAACCGCAATAAGTGGAATATATTTATAAGGTTTGTTCCGCAACGAGATTACTGTATAGATTAGATCGTTCCGCTTTCCAATTCAGCCTAAATTAATTATTAAAAATCAGCAATTAAGAACCAATATATATGAAAGTAATGTGCATACCACATAGAACTATAATATAGAACCTGAGGGTTTTGTAATGGACTTACCTTTAGGTGGAGGTGGAGGCACAAGAGTTACCTTATCACTGTTACATACGTTTTGAACCTTTTCCATAGCCGCTAAGTCTTCGTCTGTTTTCGGAAACCTGGCATCGAACAAGGTCAAGGCAGCGGACTCTGCTGCAGTTTTTTTCGCTTTGTTTTTGCTAATACCTTTAAAATAAGAAAATGAACTTCTTTGAAAGTAAAACTTTGTAGTCAAACTGTATCTTGGAGGATTTGGTGGCTATAAATCCTTTCCCACCGAAATCCCTTAAAAGGGAAATATTTAGATCATTTTTGTCTAATATTTGGTCTAATTTTTGATCTAATTTTTGACAATGAATTCAATGAACATGCAATTGACGCTTTCACGGTTTCTAGTTCAGTTTGAAGGAGGAGTTTGGTCTTAGTTTAGCATGGAAAAGAGTAGGAATTTCTCAAACATATGTCAATATCTTCGGACTCAGAGGAGATAATTGCTTGTGTAAACGAGAAAAAGTTTCTAAATATGTGCACCACAATTTTCTGCGATTCGGAAGCAATCAAAATAACAATAAATACTATATGTACCATATCCTGTGAAGTTTCTGCCTGATGACAATATTTTTGTCACAACTATTGCGGTGCACTTAAATCCATGTCTCGCCAGTCTCGTCTCCTTTTTCTCAACGCATTCTTCAAATAAAAACGTTGCACTAACGTCCTTCAGTTCATTAAAGTACGCTATCGGATCTTTGTCGATTATTATACTGGGGATCTGTTAGAAAACAAAAACAAGTTTATTCATTTGATTACTTACACGAGTTTACTAACTTAAAATACTAACGGTCAGGCAGGGCCAGCAAGGGTGACCAAACATGTAAATAGTCTACAATTTTTGTCTAAAATGGCAAAACATTGCAATTTTTGTCTAAAATGACAAAACATTGCAATTTTTGTCTAAAATGACAAAACATTGCAATTTTTTTCTGGCTGTAAACGGTCCAAGTAGTATATATCCTACTGACCTTACGATGGCGATATCTTGTAATAAATTAATAATAATAATTGTCAAGAATCTCGACTCGAGATTGATCTTCTGCATAAAATACTTTTCGCTTACTGCTTTCATATGGAACTGGAAGGATGTTCTCCCTTTCCTTTCCCCAGAAAGTCTTTTCCCCAGTCGACCGGAGCAGAACGGAGAAAATAATTATCGGTAAGATTGCGAAAGAAGCTGTACATCTGAAAGACTGGGAAAGCAGCTTTCCATCGGGAAGACTTGGAAAGAAGCTTTTCATCGGGAAGACTGGGAAAGAAGCTTTCCTTCGGGAAGACTGGGAAAGAAGCTTTTCATCGGGAAGACTGGGAAAGACGCTTTCCTTCGGGAAGACTGGGGAAGAAGCTTTCCATCGGGAAGACTGGGAAATGGGAAAGAAGCTTTCCATCGGGAAGACTTGGGAAATGGGAAAGAAACTTTTCATCGGGAAGACTGGGAAATGGGAAAGAAACTTTTCATCGGGAACACTGGGAAATGGGAAAGAAGCTTTCCATCTGGAAGACTGGGAAATGGGAAAGAAGCTTTCCATCGGGAAGACTGGGAATGTAGCTAGCTTTCCATCGTGAAGACTGGGAAAAAAGCTTTCCATCGGAAAGACCGGGAAAGAAGCTTTTTCCTTAAGGGGCTAGGAAAAGTATGTAGCTCTTATTATGGCTATAATATAGATTGAAATGTAAGCTTTTTGATATGAGCTCTTTCCTGGGGGATTTGTTTTCCTTATATCGATTTTGGTGTGCTATGCATTAATCCACTATTTCAGAGTTGGGAATTTTGATGATAAAGTTCTGATAAAGAAGGAATTTTCCCGGAACAGGTAAAATTTTCACATTCCGATTGATAAAATATTCCTGGGTTACATAATTAATTAGTTGGATGTTTTTTGAGAAAAATAGTATTGTAAATGCATGCTAATAAGATAAATGAATAATGTATAAGTAACTTACGGGTGTTGATGCCTCATCGCTACTAGTAGCACCACCACTTTCGGTTACATTTTTGATGGTGTTATTTGAATTGTCAGGGGTGGTTTTGGGTTTTTCAGTGGAGCTAGTTTTACTGGAAGGTTCAACAGTTGTTCTGGAAGGTTTAGGGGTTGTCTTATCATTTTTTCCCTTATGATTATCATTTTGATTGTCGTTATCTCCAAGATCTTTGACCACGACGACTCCGTTATTCGAATGCCTGTACGGGGCTTCCTCCGATTGAGCAATTTCTGCGTGTATCGATATTGATAATGATAAGTTAGTAAGCATTAAGAATAGTTAGTAATAGTATATAATTATTATGAAACCATGTATGCGTAATCTGTCTCATCCAGAAAAAATTCGCGCATTCCTAAACTTGGGGACTTATTATTTTCAAAAATTATTTTGAACCACAAATTACTGTACTTAATACTATTGTACACTACAGTATACCGTGAATATAATTTAGACTAATTTGTATTGTACTTTAAAATGAAAGTTCACACAACTCTTATAGAATAACATTACAAACGCAATCTTACCTGCATATCTGTCTACTTCCTGTTCCAAATTCTGATTTTGATTGTAAACTACAAGGAAAGATGCAGAGCCTGCGAGTAATACTGAAATCAATAATATGCCAATTATAGCATATTTGTTCTTGGACCAGCTGCTACATTTATGACGAGTGTTGTCCGCGTCGAGAAGTTGGTAACGAGAATTGGTATCCGTAGCTCTGGCTTCCAAAGCCAAATCAACACTACCCGAAGATTCCTGAATTCCTTGGAGGCTCATAACTTTGTTCTTTTTAATTCGTGAATATCTCTGATTATACAGTTAAAAAATGCTGTCACTCTATATATCCACCTACACCATTAAGGATACAACCAAATACGTAACTGAACGAATTGGTCCTAAACTCTTTTATTGTCACCTCTAATCTATTACCTACATCCCTTAACGGGGATTTTCCTTGAAATAAACTAAGTAAATCAACCTAACCAAAATAATTTTGCCAAAAGAGGAAAAAGCGGCGACCATCCAACTTGATGGAGATTGTGAAGACACAATTAATTTCCATCGGGTTATGGGCATGTGTGTGTAATATGGAATGAAATGAGTGTTGGCTATTTAAAATATCATTATGTGGAGCCTAGCAAAACTTTTCACCAAAAAGTAGGTCATACTCAAAACTGAATTCTTTGCACTTTTCGGATGATTTGTAAATAGATATGATATGATTGGTAGTATATTATATTTGAGATCTAGTAAAAGGAAAGATTCGGATAGATAGGTTCAAAACAACCACAAAAGCAAGTATACACTTCTGAAGACCTGTTGCTCCTTTACTTTCTTAAGTCCATATCATAATAATACAGAGCAGGATATGCAATTTACCTTCCCAAATAGAACTTCATTAAATACTCAGCATAATTAAATATATTACATTACATATTAGAAATTACAATGTTGTCACTTGTATATGCTTAGATTATGTATACTTTAAACAATACACTCAGCACTGTCAACACTCAGTTTTCAGTTAAGTATACACTACAAACTAGAATAGATTTTTTGATCGCATGAGCAATTTTAAAAATGCATTTGTTTATTTGTTTGAATGAATGGAGTAAAATATTTTAAAACGGTATATCTATATAATTAAAAACGAAAGTCATTTCATGCACAAGGAATTACTTTGGATTTGGAGCCTGGAAATTCATTGAAACTATTAACATCAGTTTATTTATACTTTAGAAATGGAAATGTTTTCCAATTATGACTGACATGAATTTTCAGCAAGGCTTTAATTGGCTACAAATTCAATATCTTTCACGATATTTGATTTTTAGGCCCTTTTCTTTGGTGGAATGTCAACTGCTTTAGCTTATTGAAATATAACATCATGCCACCGATTCCCGTGAAGAATAAAACGAAATAACATATCAGGGCAACATTATAGTATCCCCATAACCAAGAACTTTGTTCCGAATTCAAATGAGCAGGTTTGGATTTGAAGTACCAAACAATAAGAAACATCATGTCTTCCCCAAAGATCAAGTAATTAAATGTTTTGACCTCACTCCGATCCTCCCAGAAACTATTAAAATCGCCAAGAAAACAAAATGTGTGAACAATACCCAAACTCCAGTCTCGGGCATTTTCCATAAGAATTTGAACAGAAGTTGGCACCGCAATGGAGCAGATCTCGATGGGCACATATTTCCCCTGAAGTTCAAAAGAAACATCATAAAACTATTAAACCCTTAATAATAAAATTAATTACTATGGCTTAGTATTTTCTGTGGTTATAAACATTAAATGGCCAGTAAAATAAATTATACTAGTTTTCGAATCGGAATGTATGCAGTAATGGCCCAAAATTAATTTCTTAGTTTTATTATGAGGAAGAAGGTTAATAATTAGTTTACTTCATTTTTGTTTTTGAAATAAATGGTGTAGACGAGCCAGTGGAAGGAAATGATGGCAAAATAAATAAGCCCGGTGTTAGGGTTAATATTTACTAAAGCCATCGAAAATGCAAATATTCGTGAACTAGTTGTTCCTGTCAGCCATATCCACTGTAAATATGAAGACAACATATTAAGCTATACTAGCTGAGTCATTAAAAAAATTGTTAAGTAAGTGTTCCTTGTAGAAAACGTCTTAAAGAGGTTATGGGATTTTATAGTTTATATACCAACCTGGTACAAGTAAAGTAAAAAACGGTTCCTGTTTTTCCTACTTTCATTTTTAATAGGAAATCTTCTCGAATGATGATAGTTCATAATAGAAAATGTTAATGAAATAATGGACCAAAAAATTGAGTTCATTTGAGATAAACCTACAAAGCGAATCCATCAACAATCAGACATAAAACATTATAAGAAGATTGAAAACTACTTTATTTATAATAACTATTATAATTACCTACTTAAAAATTATTACTTTACATAATTTTTATATTACAAATATTTACATAATTCTGAGTATTGTTGTATCTCGTTGTCCTCAGATTCCGAGCTCTGAAAGATATATTGAATGTATAAATAGCTTTGCAAGATCAGTTGAGGAAGATCATGAAGAAAACTCCGAATTAAGACCAAGATTGCTATTCGTTGATTTTCATGAACCTGTTTAGTTTAAATGACATTATGTTCTTAGCTACTAAAAAATCACATCAGGAGAATAAAATTGGCAGGCTATAATATCAAGTTTACCAAAGATGACTGCAATTCTTCCTTCAATAGTGCACTTTTACTATTGCTTCTCAAACAAATGTAACGCAATTTTCGACACAAAGCTTCAATGCGCCTTCAATAACATTGGGGATAACAATAATATTATAAAATCACCATTATCATATTATAATGATTAGTACAAAGAATCAAAAACATATACACAGCAACGATATGTTATGTACTCATACTCATGCGTAATAATATTTTATGAGTACAGCATAGTAAGTTAATTTTTTTTTTACATTTATCACTTGATTTAATTTACTAATGCATCGCATCGCGCTCAAAACAATGGATGCAATAGAGAAGATTCAAATAGTAATTTGTTCACGGAAAGCTGGTGTTAATTAATTGCTCTTTACCTTAAGAAAATGCCCGAATGAAAAATATGACCAAAAATTCGAATTATCCAAATGGTGCTCATTCTATGGCTTGGTTCATCTTCCATGTATCTGTGTAATTTTTTGGGTTGATTATGAGCATTACTTATCACAGATTTTCAAACATTGATTTGGGCCCAAGTTTAATTACCTACAATGTAAAACTAAAAACATTGATGATGGTGAGAGGCAGAATGGCCAAAGAGATGGTGGCGTAATACTCTACAATTCTATTGCGCTTGTAGAAATAGTTGGCAGTCGAAATATCACTTAAGATATCGAAAAGGTAGATACAGATAGATGCAGCAAGTATTGTAGACAAGTACAACATCCCCCCAGTTTCAGGCCCTTGAATAGAATTTCTCTAAAATTTCCAAGAAACGTAATTTTAAAATGTCTATCATATTGCCGGATGGGAATTATATCTATCAATGATGAAAAATCCATACTTTTATAAGTCAAATAATAAAAAGTAATGTTTCTCACTGGCGTAAATCCATAATGATTAGGTTTGGTCAATCGATTTCCATCCCCTTCGTTTAGTCTTCTGAGATTTGCCTTATGCAATTCATTATCATTGAAGTCGAAATTATCAGAACAGCTCTGCTTACGAGAATGACGAGTACCTGTTCCTGATGGCCTCGAAACCATTTCAGACTCTTTCGAACAAATTTGTCAACCAAATCACGAGATGCCCAATTTTATTCATCAATCGTTCAGCTAGAACGCAGAACTTTGGACATAAATTCAGATAGAATATTATCACAACACTTTCGGTGTTTTACCGTAAGAATTCTAGCATAATCTATTCAACTACAAGAATGGACAAGAACCAATCAAGGTTGTTGGAATTTCCATGGCTCCTGCCCGGCATTAGGTTGATTTATGCTCATAAAAGATAATGCAAAAATCGAAATACAAAAATCGTAAATCGAAATACATGAACATGCTTTCAAAAGGATGAAAATAATTCCAACGGACTCTGAAAAATACAATAGTTCCTTGAACTTATCTAATTAGTTACTTTTGAGTTGTGATTGTGAATTTGTGAATGCAACTTAAAATGGCAAAGCAATGAACTGAGCAATAAATGAAAGTAGTAATTGCTCCGAAATATTTAATTTTATTATGTATTTAAAACAGGAAAATAGGCCTCAACTTCCCTGGGAGATTGTTGAGAAAATTCTCCAAAACGACAAAGGATCTAAAGAATTTTGTCGACTAGTGTCTTACAATTGGTTGTGTATCATCGATGTGTATATATCGGTGTAGCATTAAAACTGATTTAATATGTGAAACACTATGCGATTCTTAAAAGGGATTTACTCCTCCAATTTAAGCTACCTTCATCAACAAAATGTTGTCTCTATAATTTTATTCCATCATCATTTAGTATACTATAGATAGTTCCATCATTTACATATTTAGTTAGATTCTTCATTGCCCTCGTTTGTCTGTTCGTTGATTTTTAAATAAAATCTACTATTAAGATACTGCATGAATCATAAGTGAATAGCGTGCTACGATCCGAAGACCAAAATGATGCACAGGAAATTGTATTTCATGAACGAATGCAACATACGCACATATTAAATTATTATTTACGTATTTTCATGTTTCCTATCCTTTTATTTTACAGCAACTCATTTTCTGACGGATTAAAGTTCCAAAGCTCCGATAACCTTAATAAAATTAATTTATACGTTACAATACAATGTTATTATTAGCTACATAAAAGGAAGGTCCATTCATTTCTAAAAAAATAATTTTACCCGATATTTGACATGCATATTGTTTGTATCAAAAATATTGTTTATTCGCCCAGTTTTGTCTACAGAAGTTGGCAACTAAACTCAAGCTATAATATTACAATATTAAATATTATTTAATTCGTTATCATGTTCTATTATCTGAAAAATTTTCAACAATTTATATTAAAAGTAACCAAAACACTTTTCGATATTTGTGGGTTTTGGGCAATCCGCTGACGATTTTCCGAAAGGTAGTCAACAGTACACCGGATATGACAAAAAATGTTCCGACAATACTGCAAAGTAAATACAATTTTAAATCTTGTTTCGAAAATCTAAACTATAAACTAAAAAATAAAAGCACTACAATCAGGGAAGGGATATCAAATCAAAATTATTTACTATTAGGTAGTAAATGCTAATATTTGTAGAATGCATAAAGTAGATAAATGTATGCCCTTGCCTGTATAGATCCGGATTTACTCCCAGAAAAATGAATTGCAATACGAATGCAAAAATTACTTCGGATGTTCGCACCAATGCTACAGGACCGGACTGTTCGTACTTCAATGCCAATGTTATTGAGGTTTGAGCAAGAAATGCCAAAAAACCACTTGCGATAATTAATGCTACTTCCTTTATATCCGCTGGAGCAGAGACGATATCCAAAGAAAAGGCAATAATTAAACTCTCAATGAATCCCCAGAAGAAAAATGTAAAACTCATTAGGGCGTGATGAACGGTTCTCATGTGCCGAACAATGACATAAGACACTGTGAGTAAAAGCATACTCCCAAATGCAGCCAACACACCATACTGGAAGGAAATTAAACAATTCATCTGCCATCAAATATTGTTTCTCATTGTAAATCTTGTGGTATCTAAAAATCAATTAGGCTTAAGATCTTATTGATCTAAATCTGTTGTTAGCAGTTTACATTCATTAACTTAAATTCCAATTCGAATTATTGCACGATAAAATTGAAAATGCATACAATTGTGTTCTCGTCCATTTGTTTTCCTCCGGTGAGAAGAGGAGGTCTGGAAATAATTCCAACTCCGCATAGAGCGAGCAAAGCAGTGAAAACGGGCAAGCCTCCACATTTTTCACCGAGGAAAAAATAAGCGAGCAGAGTGACAAAAACTGGAGCACTCGTAGAAATAACCAAACAGTCTGCAAAATTCAACGTTATGATCCCGTAGAAAACCAAGAAAAGAGAATTCGCACCTACACCGGCTTGCAGCTTCAAAAAATATAAAAATTAGCAAGTTTGTCTTAGATTTCTCTAATCCGCGCTTCATGAATGCTATATAGTTTATGCGTATATGTATTTTTAATTGCTCAGGTCATGTCATGAACTCAATCAAAAGAATCGAGATTTTTATAACATTTGAGTGTTGAGTATTAGCATATTTGCAAAATAACGAATAAAAAAATTATTAGGTATGTATGTATATTTTATTTACCAAAAGCAGCCAAGTGGTTTTGTTCACGGGCCAAATTTCGCCAAAAACGTTTTGCTTTTTCCATAAAACAGCATGTGCCAAAAATGGAATTGGAATTAAAATCATAATGAAGAAACGCCACACGCCCAGGTTGAATGGGTGATAGTTTAGAATTTTAATTATAATTCCACTCATAGCATACTGCAGTGCCGCGGCAAGAGCCAGTAAAATGCCCAAATACTTTTTGAACCCTTTTTTACTAGTATTGGATTTGTCCTCACTGTCTTTGTCTTCGCATTGCCCTGTCTGTATGAAAATTGGATCAATAAGATTTTCATCGATCTTAGCACTAAGATTTATTGGGGTAGAATGTAACAAACTACGTAATTCTTCGGACTGTTTGATATTGTCCTCCTGGACTAATGCTGTCTCTTGCGAGTTTGAATCAATCCCATTATTATTATTATTTATACTTCCGTTTGTCTCCATATTATCGTGCGTTCTTGAATAATATTTTGTATTGTCGCTGTTAGTATTGGTGGCAAATAATAACGGAATTTTCAGAAGTTCTTCAGGTTTCTTACTTTTATCGTCTGATATTTCTTCACCAATAAATGTTTCTGAGTCCATTTTTGGACAGACTTGTCTGTATCACAATTTAACAAGTTTTATTGTGTTCCTCTCTTCCACCACACTACGGTGATCAAATTCTATTTCATGAATAGCTATGTGAATCATTTGGTTCATGAATGACACTGGAAACCTAAACCATTACAAACATAGCTTCATTGAGACTTTGTCGACCTAAGCAGAGTTTCGAGTGGATACATTTTCAAAATCCCGTCGGACGGATATTGAAATAGAAAATTACAGAATAATAATCGCCGAAGTTCCCTCATTATTCCAAAATTATCACTTCCCTATAAAACTATATCCGATTACCAAACTATCTGATGAGTGGATATCATCCGTTTAGTTGGAAATGCCGAAATCCTGGATATCAATATCAGTGCACTATTACTTTACTTATCTATTTTATCAATAAATTGTAGTATATGGCAGTGGCTTATCTATCTGTACTCTGTCTGTATATCTACACATAATTCTGTAAAGGTCGCAAACAATATTTGATGCAGTACTCAGGTATCAATTCGCAAACGCTGTATCGGTTGTATCGTAATATTAATTGAGATGGTATTTTGGCATGGAAAATCACTTATCGGTTTCAGTAGATTCAAAAGTGCACTGGTTTTCCCGTTCCACATCCATATCAAAAATATATGTGTATATGTGGTAGGCCAATGGGTTCCGAAGACAAAGGTTTACTGAAAAGATCTTGTGCATAACGACAAAGATGAATTTTATCGGTGGTGAGCCATATAAAAATTTGGGAATAATAAGTGAGCAGAACGAATATGATATTCTTGGTATGAATTATGATATTTAATGTTGTTATACTAATATAACAGCTGAATGTATGTTGTAAACACAATGAAAACTATTTATTATGTTTGCAAACAATTTTGTAGTGCCCATGCAAGTGCATGTGGGTGGATGTGTAGTGTTGAAACATAAAGTTTATCAGCTAGTTGTTGTGTGACTGTCGACCGTTGTAGTTGAACCATCATCACGAGTATTATGAGGGACGGTGGAGTCAAGTTTGTAAAATCCCAAAGAATAAATTAACATTTCAGGGTTACGCTCATATAAAAACTAACACAATTAGCATGTTTCCTATTCGAAATGCGAGAAGTATAGAAATTATCCTAGTTCAGCTGTTCACGGAAGTGAATCTGGATTCGATATTTTAAGGACCTCAATCACGCACAAGATGCAGAAGAAGAAAGTTACAGTAACATGCATTAATGATCCACTAATATAATGAAATTAATGCAAATCAAACTAAGTACCTACTTACCTATATTGTAACGACAACACTATACACTATCTAACTACATTATAAAATGCATTACATGCATTCAATCAATATAATATGTGTATGGATGGACTTATAATGGTATAAGTAGAGATGTATGAATGAATGTATGTACATAAATACACACAACAACATGCATTAGATCTTACAGTGTTTCTGAGTGTTGCAAAATATTATTACTTCAGCATTACTATTATTAGTATGTGTGGTAGCATGTTGTCGATATCTAATATTTCATTGCAGAATGCAGGTACTATCTCTGACAATGCTATCTTTATAACCTTCAAGATGAATAGCCATCACATCATGAATAGACAAAAACTGTATTCTAAAAGTGTAAAAATAAATTAAAGATGTATTGTATAGTTGAAGTCGTAGTAGTGCTAGTGCCATTAGTTTTGTCGCAATGAAAATCACCGGATGCCCTGACCTTTGCTCTGCCTTCTGCGGAAACATTTGGATATATCATATTAGGGGACAATGCTTGTATAGAAAATTCAGAGAATTAGCACTTCTTCAAAAGTAAAATAAACAATCAAAGTGAATCACTATACGATTATTCATTCTTCATTAGCTTTACTATGTATGGTGCCAGTCAGTACCATATTATCAGAACTGCTGGGGTGACTGCTCATTTGACCAATCACATACATAATGAAACGAGTCTAGCCATAATTAAATTATTGTTTCGAAATGGAAAAGATATGTTTGGTTATATAAATGCATTATTCCGAGAGTCTATATAGCGAAAAAAGAATGTAGGGTTTGCTGAATCAGCACATGCATCCTCCACTAGTCACCCCCAATAGGGGACAAAAATGCTTATATTTTGTATCATCCTGCACTTATTTGGTTCCATTTTGGGACTTTTCACCTGTTTACAATTTACATCTAGCACATGAGCTCTCGTTTTTACCCTCGGTATATTATGATATTGTGGTTTTTCATTTTGTCCAAACGAAACACTAATCATCCCTGTCGACACCCTTATCAATATAATGCATGTAAGTATTAAATGGTGACACTTGTTGTGTTGCATTAACAACTAATTGACATTGAGAGAAAATGTGCATTAGTAGAGGATGGCAATGCACCATAATCCAACAGAGCAGAATTAAATATGACTATACTATGTACATCCACCACTTGCTATAAGGCAATACAATAATAGACACAATCTAATCGCGACGAGCCTCGGTCTCAACAAGCAACATAATTCTCTATCACGGATTCACTACATGCTCCTCGCCTGTGTTTCGTGTTTTCAATGATATTTTAAGATTAGTATATATATGGTGAACCTTAACCTACTTTACGATACAATAAGCATTAGGGCGCTCGATATGTATTTATAGACCATCATTTAACTGACTTTTATGACTATGATTGACTTTTGTGGATTTCTATACTGCAAAATATGTCTTATCTACAACATCAGCTTTAGAAAGGATTCATATAAAACTCCTTTGTTTGCCCATCAGGTTTGTAGGTAAATTGTAAAGTAGAGGGTATTGTCCATAATTAATTCGATTCGTAAAGTTACTTCTAAATCATAATAAATATGCTATGGGATCATTATTTTTCTGCGAAATACTAAAACCTAAGTAAAAGCTCGATAAAAACAGTTGTCCTTCGAATAATATTTGTTATTTTATTCGAAACTATAAATCTTGAAATACGTTTATATATAGCTCATTATCTGTTGGTGTTGGTTAACCTACCCATCTACTGGTAGTCTATAAACACAATACGTACGCAATGTAAATGCAAATGTAAGCATGGAATAAATTATACAAATGTGTGCCTATGTATGTTGATGATTTTACAAGATATTTTATCAAATTGTATTGTTAAATACAGTTAAAGGCAGCTGTAGCTGCAAAGTGCCTAGGCATATATGTACTACGTAAATAGTAGAAGCTAATCAAGAGCTAATAGTGTTAGCATTTTAACATGAACATACTATAATGTAACAAATTCAAGATTTCATTATTGAGTACCAGTACAGACAGACACTATGTAATGTACACCATTCAATCTGACATTACTAAATCAGCAGTTTTCTTCTCCAATACATGATTATGGCTCAAGGAGGACTCAAAATTTAACTGAAGATACTTTTTCCCAGCTCTCTGCAATTTTCTTGGAATTAATCTGCAAATTGGAGAATTAAAACTTGAATTTTAGTACTAATACGAAAATAATTTAATGTGAATTAGTTAATATAAATTATGATTACGCTGAAAGAATCGCAAAAAGCCTCAAAGAGGAAGGGCAGTAGACATATTCGCTATTTCTTCGTATTCCATCAACAACTTCCTGAGCTACGAAGTCTGGCTCAAGGACTGGAGTGAAGGATGGGAATCTTTATGCAAAAAACCAAGCAAAAAGTGTGAATAATATTGATGAACAGTTGTGCAACTTTTATCGTGAAATCCCTTCTTACGCAAAGAGAAGAAAAACATTTTGATTCTTTAACTTAAGGAAAAAATAGGACCTGAAGATCTCAAAAGTAAACTTATTGCTTCAGGTACCTTTCCATTTTTGTGACGTGTTGATTTGGTAAATTAAATATCTGACTAAAATCCGTAATGTTACTTATTACTTACCTCGGTGAGCATTCAATTCCATGAAAAAGATTTGTTCGCACGAAATAAGGAAATACAGTAGTAAAATTGATGTTAGGGTTCTCCGGAAGATTCATAATATCGTCCTTAAGGCATTCTAAATAGCCATTGACTGCAAATTTTGAGCCACAGTAACCAACAGCATTGTCAGTGGTCATAACTCCACCAAATGAGCTAATTGTAACAATATGTCCACGTCTGTTTTCAATCATACTTGGCAGAAATTGCTTTAGAATCCAAAAATGGGAAAGAACATTGACTTCAAAAGTTCTTTCAAGAGAATCTGCAGATTGTGATAAAAAATCCCCAATCGGCATTATCCCAGCATTGTTTATCACCATTGTCACATTACCGACCTCCTTCTTGATCTGAAACCCAAACGTGATTTAAGCCAACAAAGTACACAAAAAGACCTTATTGCATAAAGAACAATCTTGTACCGAAATTTTCTCCAATAAACTTTAAATTGGATTACCTTAGAGGCAACATCTTCAATATGAGAGCGTTGGGATACATCAATATCGTAACCAAATACTTTAGCTCCAGTTTTTCTTAACTCTTTGACAATGAGGTCATTGTCGAACTTATTTTGGTCTATACAAATTATTTTGACATCTGAAGTACAGCGGGCCAATTGCAAACAAATATGTTTCCCTATTCCATTTCCAGAACCGGTTACCTTTTTGGTAATACGGAGAAAATTAGTTCAAATTCCTCTGCATTTATCATCGACTATGTATAGCATATAATATAATTATATTATTTTCATTTGTAAATAGTACAAAATATGCTGTTTTTTACCAGAATGACTTCTCCGTTTAAATGTTTCAGAGCAGGAGGAAAGAAAACTTTGTAAATTGCTTCTAAGTATATGTAACCAATATACAGGATGAAACGGGCAAAATCAATTAGTGATTTAATGAAGACAAAGGCTTTGGCCACAGTTTCACCCATATTCATATTTCTTTTGGGATGTTTTAAATAATTATTACAATCAGATATATCTACAAATTTGATAAGTGTGCATATAATACTTATATGATTGTGTCAATGTTTGAAGCTTCTGGGGTCCGAATCACTGGAAACTCACAATTACTTATGATCTTTGTTCAGAAATCAGTCACAAGAAAACGCTATTGGTTTTACGGCAACATAATTACTACTTCCAACTTCCAAATAGCAATAAATAAATCAAGGCAGCAAGGTTATTGATTCTTTGCTAGTGCAAGAATCACACATAAATAAACACTTGAATAAAGAATAATGTCGAGAGAAGTGAAGAAACGGGAAGAAGGGGCATCATTTTGACAAATGTGGTGCATAGCATATTAGTGCATATCATAAAAACAAGTTTTACTTTTTGCTTCCGCAAGTTTAGCAAAGTCATTCTACTTAAAAGATTCAATATACGATTACGATATAGAAGTTACTATAAACGGCAAAACTCGATATAACGTCAGAGAAAGTGATTAACTGACATAATTGAAATTTACGCAAAAAAAGAATAAGGAAAACTTTGACGTTTTCCTTCTCACCATGCACTAAGCTGGAAACCAATCTCCATTATATTTAATGCATGTCTTTGGCAAATTCATTTCAACGTAAAGACCGACCTTTTGCTTTTTAATTTAATTTTATTTGAAATACATGTGTAATGGCCCAACAAATAGTACATAAAGCTTTCATGACAGAATTACTTTAAATGTGGGAGATTGGTTCTACACATTTATTACTTTCCTGTATCATATACATATTACACAAATGCAGGTACACAGTTTTAGATTTTAAGGTCTTTTCATCGTGAAACCGTACTACTTTGCTAAAATTAGCTAAATAAAACAGTTTTTATCTATATAAAATATATTGAGGTTTATAACAATAATGGCTGAAATGGCTATAATTAATTGATCACTATATCATTTAGTACATTTTTGAGTAAATATAGGTATCATAGGTATGTACCTAAATTATCTACGGACATAATACGACATTATTAATTTCATTTATCACGGCTTCCAAAATTTAATCGTGATGCAGCTTCCATGTTGAATGTAAGTACTTGACTAATTTAAATAGCAGCCAATCATTTCAGAACCTGGAGCATGCTGAAGGGATTGATTCCGTTCACACGATACACATAGAATTAGAAAGCGGAGACAGACTGACTGAGTAGAAACAAAAATATTCCAGAGAGTGACAGAATGGCTATTCCATTCCTTTTAATTAAAGCATTAACTTAAAATTGTACTATAAATAAATAGTTACTAAATATTCATCTTATCAGTGCAATTGGCCAGTCATTATGTCTTAAGGGCTAGTACTGCGCAGATTTTATTGAAATGAGTTCCAAATGAAAAGCAGTTGCCTCCACCCCCAAAAACGACTATTCGAGCTTCTTTTGTTCCTGGATCATTCAGTAAACAAGTAGAGAATCCAAACGGAAGAAAACGGTGGTCAGGAAAAAAATTCTGTGGAAAATCAAATTATTTTCATCAAAATATAACTTTGACGAACAATAGGTTCAATTAAAACTATCTATATTCTCTTGATATTACACGTACATAATTGTAGGCTTTGATAATAGAAGTCTCCAAATCGATAATTGTAATGAAATGATTTAGTGAGTAGGTAGAGTCAGCAGGATATCCACCAATAATATAAATCTTCCTTTTATGAATTTCTAAGGAATGTCCTATCCGTCTGGATACTGCGTTGAATTGAGGGATATTTTTCCAGGTACCCCATTCCCATCGAAATTCCCAAAAGGCATCCGTGCACAGAGTTGTATCGTCTGCACTCACCCCGCCCACAATGAAGATGTGTCCTAGAAAAATATCTGATACCATTGCATGGGAATGCCTTGGGGATGGCAGATTGTCGCTTGCAGTCTTCTGTCTATCGATATCAATATGCTGCGTCCACTCAGACTTTAAAATACTGAACCACCAGCAATCTCCAAGTACTTGCTATAAATTCAGAAAATTCACATGACTCTTATTTTTTCAATTTTAATGTTATATTACTGTATCTCTGTACATTGATGCTTTGAACTCGCAGATATAATTCCCAATCAAGACAATTAATCAAATATCACAATAAAAATATTTGTTTGTGTCATAAGCGACTTACCTCGGTGTTACGTCCACCAAAAAGAACAAGAATGGGAAATCCCTTTTGATAATACAATACCATTCCAAATCTCCATCTCGGCTCAGGATGGGCTGCCAAAGATTCTGTAGAACTTGAAGGTGTATCTCCATTGCTGTCCCCTGAGCTTACAAAACTACTGGCTTCTTTACATTCTTCAATATTTGCTACATTGAGACAAATTAAACTATTTTTGCATGGACTCCGAGGAGACTTCCTTCCACCAAATATATAAACTTGATTTCCAGAGTTATCCATCCCGGAAGTTGGTGGAATGTAAACTGCTTGACTGTGAATTCTTTCGTAGTATAATGGATTTTCGGAAATAATTCTTGAGGCTACAGTCGGATGTTCGCTACAAATACTAATGCTGTTTTCATCATCAAAGTTTAGTTGCGATTCAATTAAATGTTTCATTCGTAACGAATTTTCTCCACAGCCTCCAAATGTCAGCACCTTGTTAGTTTCTGTACACACAACGGATGTGTTTCCTGTCAGGAGAGGCATATTTGATGGGACATTTACTGTCAGTGAAAACTCTTCATTTGTCATCATATCATCATCTAGCTTATATGTTTGTACTAATGAGTGACTTTTGGTATGGCTGCTACGGCTAGAACCAATCTTCTTCTCTATTTCTTTTAAAAATTCTCTAACCCGACCCAAACGTCCAATAGATCCTATCCTTACAGTGTAATGCAAACAAGTTGCAATAAGTGCGGAGTATTCATCGAATTGTTGCTGAGATTTGCACACATCTGGAAAATGAGGTGGGTTCTCATTTCCAATGTGTACAAATGAATCCCATGCATTGAAGACGTGACAAGATTCAAAACCCTGAAAATGAAATAACATTCGAGTTAAAAAATAATAATTTTAACGCAACTTCATATAATATGACTACAATACTTACAGCGTCTCTCAGTTGGGCTAGTTGAGAACTGGGATCAGGAGTGGATAGCAAAGATAGCAGCGGGCATCCATTTTTCAGAAAATGTGAAACCATTATCTGGCCAAATGCATCGTATGGATAACACTGTTCATATGCTAACCAAACAGCATTCGGAATGTTTGCTGTGATCCAGTGTAATACTCTATTGCTTCTGCAATAAGTAACAAAAGTTATACAAATATGTTATGCTTACCAAAATAAAATAATATTGTTTAAAATGTTTGTTACAAACTCGTTTGGTCGAAGATAATTTACAACGCATTCTGAGTAAAACAAAGTTGGCTTTTCAAAGTCAAAATTCACGTTTTGTAATGCCTCATGTAACGACTGAATCTTTCGTAGATCACAAGAAAGAAGGTAGAGTTTGTCAATCGACATCAACCGCAACACTTCACTGTGTAAAATCATTGACTTTTTTGCAGTTATTACACTTTTGAAGTCCAATTCATAAAATGCTGATATTTTGTTTTCTAGCTCTGGAAGCAAACGGAAAAACGATGTGTCCATCCCACACCCTAAGGAGACTATCTGTAAAATTTAAAAATTTAGTTGTAACATTTTATTTCAAAAAGCTTTTTAATGCGTATGTAAGTAAAAGCATATTCGACGAACCTGCATAGGAGTGCTGCTAGACCGCAAGATACTTCTCATAAAATAATCACACACTCGAAAGCGAACATAATAACCTCGACAAATTAAGGATGTTCTGCGTATTTTCTGAGGGTCTGTCTTATTAAAAAATCTGAAGAAGGGGTCCTCCCAGTATCTGTTGCTAATTGCGGATAATTTGGAATCTGAACTCCAATCTCCAGTGTAGCGAACTTGGTTCTGAAACAAAGACATTTTGTATATTTTACTCACTATTTTATTTCGTTTAAGTAATGATAACTTGTTAAAATTCTATTTCAAAATTATTTTAGGGTATTGTATAATGTTCCATATTTACCGATTCCAGCTTTTTCAACTCTTTCTTCGATTCTTGAGCCATTTTAATTGTCAAACTGCTGGTACAGAATATGTTTCATTCACGATATATGTTAATTTGATGTTACTAACTATTTGAAGCTATCCTATTCATGTCGGAATTAATTTATCCGTTCAATAATGTCAAATATAATTATGAAATCTCAAGACACAAGAAAGAAGTACTTAAATCTCAACTCTTTAGGTATCTATGTCTATCTATTCCGGCATTATGTAATTTTTCAGTGGTCCATATCTCAATGTACTATCTTTCCTGGAATCGAAAGAACCTTTTATACAACAATAAAAGCTATTATCTAAAGTCCGATATGGTTATTTTGATCAGTATGATTTCCGATCCTAGTTAAAGTCAATACTGAAAAATACATACAGCAGCACAAAAACTGCAGTTTTGATTTGTGTTACGCATCTCCTGGAGAAAGGCTTTCACCGTCTGTTTGAGTTTGGCGGATGGATTTGTAGTTCCACAATCAATATTATGTTCTACACAATGAACATCACGAACACATGTGACTTGCCCCACATCCTGCTTAGTGTGTCTGTTTACAAAATAAGAATTTGTATTCACTAATTACAAAATTCAGCCCCTTTGAAAGACAACCACTATACGTGACATTGACATTTGATCCATTGTCCTTCCGACCTGCAAAACAATCCAAAATGAACAATGGATAGTTAATTTAAGCAAACAGGGTGAAAACTTTAAGGTTGATGAAAGCAAGCACACTGAAATGACTTATGACTTAACACAGTACACCGATTTTCTTTCACTGTACGATTAAGTGAGAGAAAGTTCTTGACACATCCAAAGATAACTATTTCGCAGCACGTGTAGTGTGGGAAATGGAAGAAAGTCTACCCACCTGTAAAGTAATATAAAACCTTTACAAGAACATAATTTAAAGGTAAATTAGTATTACCTTACATCAACGACAACTTTGTACCGACTGATACGATAATTTTTGTTAAGTTTATAATGAGAATCCCCAGTTTGTAAACTACAGGTGAACACTCTAAGGCAGTCAGTTTGTCAGTGTTAGTGTAGTGCCCCACAAATTGCTTGCTGTCTCCATTCACCATTGTTTGGTATGTGACGACTGTTTCAATAATACTAAACGAAATAGTGAATTTTCATCCACTTCCAATTATAAATCTCCCATTTTTTCTATTAAATCCTACTTTTTCAATTAATTTCATATTCTCTGATGTATTTTTTACTTAGGTGCATATTTAGTTTACCTTCTTTTTTTGGGGCTCAAAAGCTGAAACGTGCAATCTCTGTGAAACAGATTGGGTAACTCGAATTCGTAATACTGCTAAAACGTATCCCAAAAATTAAAAATCAAAAATGAATTCAGATGATCAGCATCAGCTATCCATTGCGAATGGAAATATGTCAGTGGAGTCATCTCCAGTGCCTTTGACTCCATCTTCTCCTGGCTCCGGTATTTCTCCGCTACTTTCTCCACCACACGCTGTACAGTCCCCACAGTCTCCACAACAGCCAATTTCTCCAGTTCCTGTGCCCCCTAGTAAAGTATGTCATCCTGGACGCATTGCCCAACGAAAGGCACAGTTCAAAGCACTCTCTAGAAATGAAAAAATCTGCAGATTGTCAACTCATTCATCATGCAAGGTTCATCTATTTTGTTTTTTATCTGGAATAAAAATATTGTAGTCTGTAGTTGGTATATTGGCAGTCAGCAGTAGTGGTATATTATATAATATACACTTTACGTTATTATTTACTGATGATTGGTGCGTTTTAGACCGAAGGATGTCAATGCGCCGGCTGGAAAAGTTTGGCTGTTGGTCGCAGCTTCCTGTTCCCACCTTCAGCACAAAGTGCGTCTCCAGAAGTTAACCAAATGGAAAATTTACATGAACCCTGCCGAAATTGTTCACATACATTTGGTAAGTTTTTATAAATATGTATTTTTGTGTTAGTCTTAAAGTTTGGAAATCTGACAAGTGGCTTTCGAAGCTTCGTCGAAAAGATTGTGAGGGAGAAAAAGTTTCTTTGTTCTTCCACCAGCGGTTAAATACTCCAGTAGTACCTAATAGTTTCTTCAACAATAAGATTAGATAGGTATAAAATTTAGATACCAAGGATAAGGGTCGTTAATTATATTAAAGCATACTGATGGAAAATGTGTGTTCGTATAGAAAAGCACGTGAGCTCCCTTTTGAGGCTTAAGGACGCCCATATTGATACCATGGGCTCTGTAATGGTGGACATTGAAACGTTATTTTTGATATTGCAACGAGAACCATCAACGGAGGACCCCGAAACGAGGAATACATATCAATACGTGTTTAGACTTTTGCGAAGAAGTATTGCTTCTGGAACACCAGTAGATATCGATTTTGAAACACTGGGGAAGCCTCCTTATGAAGAACCTACGATAAATCAAGCAATTTTACGCATGATTGCTCTCCGCTATGCTCATGTGACGAAATTTGAGTGGAACTGTATGCTTCATCTTGCAAGAATTCTAATACAGTGCATAAATATATGTAAACTGGATTCACCCTCTGTAGTGGCAGCCAGATTGGGGGGCAGTCAATTCGACGTATATAAATCTATGTATACCAGGTAAATGGGCTGCGATTTGTGTACGAACTATCTGTTTTTTCATGGATTGCTACAATACCATTTATTATGACATGTAGGTGGTTGATGTTATCCCACATCCCAATGCTATGTGATTCACTACCAAAACACCCCGTAGCTACCATTTTCGGTCGCCAGTTGCTCAAAGAAATATTTAAAAACGCTCGAAGGCATTTGATGGACAAGTTTGCTGTAGAACAAGAAAAATTTCAGGAAAAATACAGAGAACTATACGGGCGCTTACTCCCAGGGTAATTTACTCAATTAAAATTGAAAATTATTTGTACCATACGTCGGCTGAAGTCTCAGCAAACTTAGTTTACTTCATTCAGAAAAATTTTGAATATGATTTTTAAAATTGTTTCAGATTACTAGATAATGTCGAGTCGTCCCTGCATTCTCCAAATTGTCCTATATGGGATCCAAATTTTAAACCAAGGGTGCCGTTTGAGGAAAGATCTCAGGAGTCTCATCTTCCTCAGCATACACCAAGTCAAATTCTTGTCCAGCAATCACAGGTACAAGCTCAAAACGCAGCTACTGCTCCTGTTGCTGTTCCTACAATAATCTACAAAGAAGAACAACCAGAAACGGCCCAAGCAGAAGATATGGATGTGTCACAGCCTTTTGAGCACCCGTCTGCTGCTGGATCGTCACTGTTAACAACAAATGACGGGATTCCTAAAGGTGGCTACTTCAGGTTCACTCCAGATGGAGACCTTCCCATCGATATCGTTCAAAATATTATTCGTGATATTGAAATTTCCAAAACAAACGGCGACAGTGTAAGGAGACATTTTGAGCTAAAAGACTAACCACCAGCAACAATGAGATTTGCTTTTTACCATGTTGTAATATTATTTTTATTCTAAAATTAGGATTCCAGGTAAAATTGTTTGTTCTTTTATCAAATCAGGTTTTATGTGATGACACAGCAGCAAGGGACGAAGCGGCGAAGACAGAGGAGTTGCAGAATATAATTTCTTGTCATGTTGTGGGCAACTCATTGACTCAAGGAGTGTCCAAAGAGACGATGGTTTGGTTGATTGGTCTCCAAAATGTATTTTCCCACCAATTACCACGAATGCCTAAGGAATACATTACCCGATTGGTTTTTGACCCGTTAGTGCTTTTCTTAAATATATCTATACTATATTTCAACCTTTTTTTGAAGTGTTCTTTGTTTATTTAGGAAACATAAAACATTAGCATTAGTTAAGGACAGTAGACCGATTGGAGGGATTTGTTTTAGAATGTTTCCAACTCAGGGATTCACCGAAATAGTATTTTGTGCTGTTACATCAAATGAACAGGTACTATATCTAAAGAAAACTAAAGGCTTTAGCCAAACTAATTTCAAATGAATATTATTTGGCTAAATATTAATAATTGTTTACTTGGATTCCTTTCCTTTAGGTAAAAGGGTACGGAACACATTTGATGAATCAGTTGAAAGATTATCATATAAAACATGGAATTCTTCATTTTTTGACTTATGCTGATGAGTTTGCTATCGGTAAGATTATGATCCAAGCAATACATAAAATATTTATATTTATATTAAATGTGTGTGCTCGGGAGTCCTCAGGAAAGAAAATTTATATAAATCATTTCTTTACGTTACAGGTTATTTCAAAAAACAAGGATTCAGCATGGATATCACAGTTTCAAAATCTATTTATTCTGGATTTATTAAAGAATATGAGGGCGCAACTTTAATGCACTGTGAGCTAAATCCTTCAATTAGATACACTGAGTTTACAAATGTTGTTCGCAGACAAAAAGAAATCATGATGAGATTGGTGCAAAAACGTTATCTGGAACTAAAGGTTTCTGAAATAGGCATTTACTTAACTTGTGAGCAACAGATTTGTATTTAATAATTGCTAATGAAATTGTGTTTTGCATTTTCAATTAGACTATCGAACATTCTGGCATTAAAAGAAAAGAGCCTAAAAAACTTGTCGAAATTCCTGGTCTTGATGCTGCTGCTACATTGCTTGGAGTGCCTAGTGAGTATTACCTTTGAATCATCCTTATTTCATATTGCATTTGTAGATGTCTCGAAATATAGTTCATTTTATCAATTCTAGACAATTAATATTTATTTTATAGATCCTTATATATTCAGCGATGAGGAGCCGAATATCACGACTGTTTATAAATCCATTCTTAATCAGGTAAATAATATTAAATATTTCAAAATCCTGACCCCTTATGTTGAACTCGCAAATGTAATCCATGGTTTTTATTATTGTCTCAACAGGTCAAAAACCACCATTCAGCTTGGCCATTTCTAAAACCTGTGGATAAAAACGAAGTACCCGACTACTATGAGTACATACAATTTCCAATGGGTAAAAAATAAGACACAATTTTAAGCCTATATCATTATTGATAAAATATGACGGTAAATTAACTATTTTTTTGTTCTGGTCAGACCTAAGAACTATTGGTGAACGAATGAAAAAGGGCTATTACATTAACAGAAAATTGTTTATATCTGATATGACCAGAATCTTCACCAATTGCCGAATCTACAACAGCGTCGAAACGGAATATTACCGATGTGCCAATCTCTTAGAAAAATTCTTCAATAATAAGTGTAGAGAATCTGGATTAGTTGACAAATAGATATGGTATCTACAGTAGTTATAGTCGTATTATTTGATTTCCATTGTTAGTCAAAAAATTCAGTGTATTTTTTACTTTTAAGTGTTTAGTGTCGCTACCTGTACATTGGTTTTCTTATTCTGTAATGCTAAAATTCTGAATTCTGACTATTTTATCCAGAAAAGTAATTATAGATTATTTAATATGTAAGTAATTGTACAAGGATTATTTTCTTCTTGGCAGTGGTTTGAATTTGAACTGTATAGTGTGTTAGACTTTTGATTTGATTGAATTGAAATAAACTTTAAAAGTATTACAAAATTTTTGATTTCGCAAGGCTACATTTTAATAAGTATAAACATAACCTTACGTCTGTTTACTGATTACGATTAGAATTTTCTTTCATCTGATCATCTTGTAGGGGTAACAAATCTATAACTCCTCGGCTATCTCTTTGTGCAATATACACTTTATAGTAATAAAGTAATAACTTATGTAATACCTATATACTAATACTTTGTATGCTTTAGAGTATATAATAAATACACCTTATTACCAATAAGGCATATTTATTATAATAATGCTCTAAAGCATACTATAGTTTAGTAGGGCTAGGGAATAAGGGATTGCAATTCTGACAATTTCGTTAAACCTGAAATGGATTGGTTTGACTTGACCTCTCATAAAATGGAGACTGGTTATTTTCACCTTTGCTTTGATGGTTGAAATAATGCACAATACGATTTTAAAAGAACGAAAAAGTTAGGTTTGATAAAGACAATAAAGAGTATGATAATATTTTATGCCCAACCAAACATGCATACTTTAGATACCAATAAGAATGCAATTTATAACACATGCAACATGAAATGACCATATGGCTTGACACAATACACACCAATGCAATGTCGGAACGAAGATTGGTGAAAACTTGAAAAGGCTAAAATGGTTTAGGACTCATTTCTTATACTTTGATATACCATGACTGCATATGCATATATGCACTGGCACGGTCTGCAGAGATACACTGATACGCACTTATAACCTTGTGTATATGTAACACGGATAAGTATATAATATTATAGCCAAGATCTCTATATTATGCTGACTTTGAATATTCGTCCACACGCAACATGCAAAAATTCAACCCGTAACATAACTCAGCATTGGGAAAGTTTGCATACCTATTTCAAAGTATTTATAGTAATTAAGGTTAAAAGGCATTTGAGGTATTTTATTACGACCATTATCATATGGTTAGGAAATTATTAATTTATTGGAAAGTATTTCGTATAATAAATACGGACAGTATTTACCCTTTTCCTTTGTTAACCAACGGTCACTGACTTAGATACTATAATAATAGCCTTTCAAGAGTTAGGAATTTGCTGTGTACAAATGATCGGACATTTACATTTTTTACATTGCCTGGATAAGGAACTTTTAGGTAGAAATGCAAATGAATTAACATGTTAATCTTTATTACTTATTAGCAGAGGCCGGAAGGTTATATATTATAATTTACAAAATTTTTCCTTATGGCTACAATAATCTGGACTGCCTTGAGAGACCAGTGTTTTACCAGCCACCGGCTAGTGGCTAAAATGGTAGTGGCTTAAATGGTTTTTAACCTGGTTAAAATTTTTGTTGGCCACTGGACAAAATGGTTTTAAATGGCTTAAATCAAAAAATAATAAAATATGAATATTGTTAACAAATAAATTTTGCCAAATATTACAAGCTTGAACTGACATCCCATTGGCTACCGCGACAGTCCGTCTCATGCGACTTTCCGTCCCTACGACAGTCCGTTAATGTAGTTTACGATTACGCCATAATATATGCAAAGAGGTTCGAATGCTTTATTATATTTTATATGCTGTTGATGAGTTCTCCTAGAACCCTGATTTTGTAATATGCAAAAAATTGAAATACAACCCCATCATAATATATACACGCTTTCGCATATCGCATTTTGGCTACAAATCCCATAGAACATAGTTGGGAACAACAATCATGATTACTTTACATATATATTGATGATAGTCCGAGGATTAACTCCTGATCCTAATTGAATTTGTGGGTTGCCATTTACCAAAACAGTTGTATTAGTTGTATATTAGCTTGTTTTCATCATTGGTTGCATTGTAGTCTTGTAGTGCTATACGTAAATGAATTACATAACATTATTTCCATCGGATGATACTTATTTTATTTTAATGAAGGTTACGAAAATTACGTTTGCTATTGTTATGAACTCCGACCGATAGTATGCATATGTTTAAAATGTATCGTGCCTGGGAACCATAATAAATAAATAGCACCTAAATCTAATACCTCATCCTATATCCTATATACATTGGACAAGAAAAGGTAAACATGAACCACTTCAGCGAGCAAATGCAATTTTTATACTTACCAAAAGCAACTTATGCATAAGGTTACTTACAAACTTTACAATTGCCATAATACTAGAATACATTCAATACTTTTACATTAGGGACGTAAACATAATTGTGGATGAGAAAAGGAGAGTGGGGAATCGGCAAATCTGTGACTTAAAAGACAAATAAATGACGTTACATAATAATCAGAAATATTAAAAATCAGTTCAAATATTGATTTAACAGTAATGCATAATGCATTACTGTTAATTTATTAGCATCATATTGGCCTTGGCCAACTACTGCAATTTGTGGCAAGAAAAGTTTATAAATATATATTTAATTTATCTACTTCTTTTGTACCCAAATCTTACGGATATAACTTAACTGATAAAATTCTTAAATCCAAAAAGTACTATGTCAAAATACTTCTAGCGAATTAGTTTAGAGTTTCCTGTGAAATTTCTTATACTATATTTACAAAATAAGCTTTTTTGATTTTCTGATATTATAAACGTTATTATATGTATTGTCCTATAGCGAATCCACGATAGTTTGTAGTTACCTATTGACTATTTTTCTTTGAACATAATTGGGGAAATATATTTTGAAGCTTGAGGAATTTATTTGTCCGGGGGGAGGTGGAAAATGACGTTTTACGTGAACTGTCCCTTAGTTAGACTGTACTTTGTGTGAGTGTAATGTAAAGTACGAGCTGTTTCATTTGTGTCGAGTCGAGTCGAGTAGTGTAATGGTTTGGTGTTGAAGGTGTTGGTGTTATACATTCTGTTAGTAGTTTAGTAGCTTGCAGACTCGCAGCTTTGCACTTTTGTGTTGAGGATTAGCCGATCTGCAAGAGAACAACTTTCATCATTCATTCATCTTTATTATTAGTCCTTGATTTTTTAGTCAATAATTTCAGTAAACATAAATAATTTTAGATTTAGTTGCGAATGTTCTTTTCTTCGAGGATTTGGTTCGTAAGTGAATTTCATTTTTCAAACCCGTTCGTGTAAAGTGCAAACTAAGAAAATTATTTTATTTCTAATGCTTTTATATACAAAACATACGAATAAGATGTCAGAATGTTTTGCAAGAATGAGGTTATTTTAATTAAACTAAATTTTTTTAGGTCATTTTATACGAGGACCGTGACATTTTGAACAGCAGAGATATTGCAGCTGGCTCGTAGTAGCTGAAGTTGTGACAGAATTAAGTTTGAAGTTCTATGTGTCATGTAAGTTATTTATGCGCATACTTTTGACTTTATATAGGCCTTTCTCTTATACTTAACTCTTTAGTGTCACTATATATTTAGTATTAGTTTTGTTAGTATAGTGAATAGTGCTCCCCGAAAAGAGATTAATTATCAGATGAGCAATTTGGCAGTGGTAATAATAATTTGAATTTACTTTTGAACTGAAAGCCAGGATATGAGGTATAAGGTATAGTTTGAACCTAAGTATAGTTGTATACGTTTAACACTTATAATGGAATTTTTCAGAAGAGTTTTCTGACATCTGAAGACTGATTTTTATAGTAAATGATGCAATAAATATATTTTTATTAATCAAATTGGCTAATTGCAATTTGTGAATGCGACCCAATCTTGTAGTTTGACTTTATTTTATTGTCAATTTTATAAATCAATGTTTTAATAAGCTATATAATGTTGTGTTGTTTCAGTACTTTCCACATTGAGGTTGGCTGTCGTCATCACTTTAGAGTCTAGAGTGCCAAGCTGGGAAGTTTATAGTGAATGCAAGAAAATAACAGATGCAAGCGAACTGCCAATGGTATCGTCACTCTCCACACTAACGTGAAGTGAAGTTCTCCAGTTCTTTTATTTGTAGGTCATCAGCCAAATTGACCAAAAAATATTTGGTGAGTTCTAGGACTTTTCTTTTCTGATCTGGGAATAGTGAAGTTAGTACAAAACCTGTCAAATAAAATAGTGACAAATACCAACCAAGTTTACTTGTGGGAATGAATGTCAGTTGCTTGAATGCAAAATCCAAACTAACATTCAAATAGTGAAACCCTCCCGGTAAAAGTTTTTCGGTCGGAATAGGAAAGGGAAAACTCGGAGAAAGGGCAGGCTACACACACTCGGGAACCCAACTCTAATTTCGGATTGTTCACCTCTTCCCGGCTTCTTATCTGTGCTGTGATGTTATATGAGTTTCTGTAGCTTTTGTGCAGTATCTACAGTATATAAGAGTGATATAACCGATAGTGTGTTGGGTGATTCGGTGTTTAGTTAGTTGACTCCGAAGACTGCCTGGCTTGGCTCCAGAGAGTCACTTATTTATTATGTGATATCATCACCAAACAATTTCTTGGGTGTGGAGATTTCAATGTTTTTTATCATATGTGCAATAAAAGTGCAAATCCGAATTATTCGCCTTCAGGTAAGCGAAAATTGCATCATATTTTCAATGTTGAACAACCCAAAAGTACACTCAGGAAGTTTGGTTACTGCACAGATTGCAAGGCGATACCTAGCTGTAACAGAAATTCCCAATTTATATGGACATTCCGACCGACTAGACTTACACCATTTTCCCCTTATCGTTATTAGAATCCAATGTTCCCCTCTTCATTTCAGCTTCGGGTGCGAATTATTTTATGCTACGTACACTGAGTAATGTTTTTAAGGCCAATATGATAGCAACACTATACGTATACATGGCTAAACATTGTTAATATCAATCCAGAATCCAGTGAGTCATTAGAATGTCCCATGTCACCACACCACATCCAGGAATCATTTTACTGCTATGAATCAGTAATTTTAAAACCAAATAGGTGATATTTTAATGTAACTGTAGTCCCTGAAGGTGAAAATGGACCCAAATAATTATGGCCACTATTACAGATAGATGGCTAATAAAAGCAAATAAATTATTGTATTCAAGAGAGATTTTTAATTGGTCTAAAATTAATTATTTTCTAGTGAACGAATGTTACTCCTGGACTCATTGACTTCCATATAGGATTCCAAGTGTACAATAAAGAATTAACGCAATCATTGTCAAGAAGGAGGATTCTTTCGTTTAGGGAATTAAGGAGGAAGAAACCGTTCATCAGAAAATTGTGTTCAAATATCACTGCGTTGTTTTCACAGAGACCACGGAGGTTGTTTTCCGCAATATATTCCGGCCGTCCATCATAGCCAACTTCATTAAATGATTGTAGAGTTGAAAGCAGTTTACAAGAGTCAAATGTGACTTGAATCAATTCAATCAATTCGGTAAAAGAAAATTACTACTCATTATTATACAGAGCTGTTAGCAATTTTAGTATAATAATATTTACTACACTCCTTTTATACTTGCTCTGTACGTACAGTTATTCGATAGGATTGATCGAATCAATTAAACAGGGATTGACAAAGCCGACCTAATGACTTGACTCATTTGTGGAATCCCAACGAGGTGTATTGTGTTCTCTAAAGAAACGTCAAGTTGTTTGTTACAGGAACATATTATTGCCTGTGATCAGTATTATATTATACTGTATTGCTCACTTGAGAGCTCACCCAATAACAACCGTAACGTAGTAAAGTGCTTATCTCTAGTATAACTATACAATCAGTGACTGGGCAATTGCAGTGGTTTTGACAGGTTTTGATGCTCGCAGTTGAGGCAGATGAGCCAGTTTAACGTGAGACGACTGTAAGTCCACTAAGTCGAGTAGACTGAGTCAACAAAACAAGTCATCAGTTGGAAGCTTATCAAGACAAGTCAAGATTTTGGGTTATTAGTGGTTTGACTTGGTTTGATCTGAAGTTTCTGCTTAGTGAGTGTCGTGCCAGAGATTTGCTTTTCCTAAGATTTGTACATGCATTGTGCTGAAAGTTGCAAAGGTAAAAGCAAGAAGAGCACTACGGATCACTAGAATCTCTACGGTATTTGTATTTACTTACTTTTCAACCAGTTAAAGTTAACTACTATCAGTAAGTGGCAACAAGTGCAACATGGTCATGCAATATTAGTTTTTTGTACAAGTACTTGCTCAGTGTGTAGCAGAATTGAAACATTGACTTGACGCAGCCATCCATGCTGTTTCTTCTTGCAGACATCATATTCTGTGAAAGTGGGACGGACGTTTTCCATCGAAATGTCGATGTTTTGTTTACTGTGTAAGTGACCTGATCCGTTTTTGGTTTTCAAATCTACTGTCGGACTATGTATCCAGAGTCCTGAGTGAATGCTTCCTCTCTGTGTTCGTGACTAACTGATTTTTCTTAAAGTTTTCCTTCTTTGGACTGTATCTTCCCCTTAATTGGGGGACAACAATGCGCAATGGGAAATTGCTTAAGTGGGAATCCGAGTCGAACGAGTGGCGATACAAATAGAGTGAATGGACAATTAGATACTTCTGTTAATGTAGGAGGGGTCCCCAACTCTGTTGGCATCTCATTAGGTATCAATGAAGGGACTGTTGGCGGTGATGCACTAACGCACACTTCCAATTCACATCACCATCCTGTTCATCATGTTCGAAATCCAAATTCTTTACCTCCTTTACCAGATTCAGATAATAATTCTCAAGTAAGTCAAAAAGTCAATTTAACTCTTCTTAGTATTGTCTTGTTCTTTATGACTTTTTCCATTCCTTTAAATTATAATTAGCCAACGATATTATTATAAATATTAATTTTTCTGACAATGGTACTCTTGATCAGTAAGTATAGAAAATTACCTGCACACTAACTAGTCACACTATTAATAATCGTAGCAAAATCTGTATGCTACGTATTTACTTGTGTATGCATATGCATATACTGATCCTTTTCTTTGCTATTTATTACATGACATTTAAAATATGAGAGTATTGGTCAGCAGAGGACAATGACAGTACGGCAATTGATTATTATTCAAATGTAAAGCAACATAACTTGCGATTTCAGGGAGTGCCAAATAATGCGACGGCAGCTGCGGTCGGAAACGCCAGGATTTTTGTAGCCCTTTACGATTACGATGCAAGAACAGACGAAGACCTAAGTTTTCGGAAAGGGGAACATTTAGAAATATTAAATGATACTCAGGGAGACTGGTGGTTTGCCCGGTCAAAAAGTACCAGACAAGAAGGGTACATTCCGTCTAATTACGTTGCCAAACTCAAATCCATTGAAGCAGAGCCGTAAGTCAATATTTTGTTATGCTTTTGTTGTTAAAGATAATTTTAAGGTGCTGGGTTTAGTAATTTATTTCGGTTTTTTGCGAACATTTTCGTAACGTTTCTCATCTAGTGACTTTGAGGGATATGCTAAATGAGATGTGTGGTTTTAAAACTTTGCTTTGCGAGAGACCCTGTCAGTGTCAGTCATAATAGTTGCATCATGTTTCGTCTGTGATTAGGAAAAATACAGTAAATGTCTATAAATAAATAATAAATTTGTTTATATGTATAATTAACTCTACCTGCCACTTGTCGGCGGGATATATTCAGATCTATCCATTACCTTTAGTTAAATATATTACATTACATAAGTATTTATAGTAAGTATATAGTAATATTTTGTCGAATTCTGGACATGGCTATGTCATTAGTGTCTCAAGTCTCCACTCGCTCGAGTCAATAGTATTATCTAAAGGACTAGATGGCTTGATGTTGATATGTCATATATATGCCATGTAAAGCCAGTAATAGTGGTACATTCTCAGTTTCTGAATTTTAATAAAGATTCAGCTAAATTCACTTGAGAAAATAAAAATGTCCTAGTTGTAAATGTTTTTGTTTTGAACAAATTTTACGTTTATAGTTCTGTTGTTCAGCTATTCCGTATACCAATCCCATTGCCATTGAAAACAACACAAACTTCTAGTTAATCTGTATATGGCTTTGGCTCACCTTTGGCTACATATTGAAAGGGTCATACAAATAGTCAGTCAGTCATGCATAAGCCATGGGCCATGCCATGATTGACTGCCTACCGCCCTACGAATACCTTGACTATAGTACTTTT
The DNA here is from genome assembly GCA_019776445.1 of Tomocerus maximus. Lineage (NCBI taxonomy): Eukaryota > Metazoa > Arthropoda > Collembola > Entomobryomorpha > Tomoceridae > Tomocerus > Tomocerus maximus. Next base: position 44,772 of record JABASH010000105.1, read on the forward strand.
AACAACAGCTGAAAATAAATGCAATGCAAGGCCACAGAGAATGTACCTTACTTCCAACTTGCAGAGATTTAAGATTTAATGCCTGCTGCTAATAAACATTGTCGAGACAAGTTTAATGAAACAGCATACATGAACCAGCAAGTGTATGAACAATAATAAAGTATATAGAAAGTGGCATAGTGTGATTAATTCGCTGGTAATTGACAATTGGTTGATTACTTTGATTCTTTTTATAGTTCGCATGTACCTTATCGAACAATTGAGTTCTTTTTTTATTTTGTTGAAATATCCAAAAGTCTACATGCTTATTTAATCATCAGATATTATCGTCACAGAATCATGCTTTTTTATTATTGGTTCTAGTTTTTATTATTTCGGTTGTGAAAAGTAATTAGTATCTTTGGGATTGTTTTTCGTGTATATCCTGATGCCTAACCCTGAAAGATTGAAAAAAATCTTGCCGTATTATTATATAGTTTTTCTTTTAAAAGAAAACTTTATTCTAGCCCAAGCCTTTACTTTCCATTCCAACCTTCAACAAAATTGGAACATTGATGCAAGCTATGGAAGTTTAAAGGATGCAATTTTAATCATCCGACGACGATTACTATTCACCTTTGCGTCATATCCCCAATCCCCACTATCAAATAGTTGCATCATGTTTCGTCTGTGATTAGGAAAAACACGGTAAATGTCTATAAATACAAATATTTGTTTATCAAATAGCAAACTCAACCTGCAAGCCTGCTGTATCTATAGATTGTATATGTATAAGCGTAGAATTAAGGTGACAATAGTGACAAATAGGTAAAGCCAAGAGCAACAGGCTAAAAAATTCGGAGAAACAGTCGTGACTCCAACCAAAAATCCGTTTTAAAGGCTACTTATAATTTAAAAGTATTTTCTTGTTTTGCAGTGAACATTGACATGAAATAAGTAGTACTATAACATTTTAAAGTCAGAGAATTAATTATTAGGTATAGGTACTGTGTTAGTACGTTAATGTACTGGTGTGTACAGTGTGTAGGGTACCTTAAGCCGTTTTATCTATGTAAGTTGGAGTTTGAGTAGGGCTAATGAATTCTTAAGACATTTTGATGTTATTGACGTATTGTAAGGTGTAAGGTTACGTTACGGGGCTAGAACTCAGAACGGTGCGAAAGAATTGTTCAATGCATTGCACTTGCATTGGACATAACTACTAGAGGGGAGAGATAAAAGGTTGTAAAAATTATTTTTCCGTGTCTCTATCTAGACAGACTGCAGTGCAGACAGACATAGCTTTATCATAGTTTTACTTATAGAGTAATTGATACCTCACCTAATAATGTTTAAGACAAACAGTAACAGCACGTTTTGTTACTTGTTTAGACTTTAGCTTTTAGTTCATATAAAAAGGTCTTAAATTACAAAACTTACTATAATATACAGTAGTATGCTGAATATTGATATACATTACCTACATTGATACTGGATATCCAATGCATGGTCTAGTAGAATTATGCTAAACTGCGTTTATGTTTATGTTAATTCATTGTTTCATATAATCAAACTAATCATTTTATGCTAATGATATGCGCCCATCTTGGCCGATATGTCTAGTCAATAATAACTTCGATTACTGTATCTATAAGCAATTACATGTACTGCATGTGTACTTACTGCAAATGGAGGACTTTAACTTATCTAAAAGTCCTATTGCAATGTTGTTAATTTATATGTTACACCCTTTTATGGATAGAATTGATAAAACACGTAGAATAAGTAATAATATGTTTAAAGATAGAAGAACCATTTTTATCTATGGTGTTGTTAGTATTAGGTAAGGTCAAAGCCCATAGTGAAACACTGAATGAGCTTGCTAATGTACTAGTTTTCGTCTAGGATAAGGTTTCGTTTAACACGTTTTAAGTGTAACTGTACATACAGTACATATAGTGTACAGTATAGTATTCTCATGAATACTTTATTGTCATTAATAAACAAAAATTTCATCCCAATCTCCATTTATAATACTACACTCACATGATAATTATTATATTTACTACTGCAATAATTATTGCAGAGAGGCTGAAGTTCTAATCTTGATTAATATTCTTCTCGTCAACTTTCACTTTAATTGCTTTAGTCAATAATTTTTAATGTTACTTAGTCACCTAATTATTAATTCATTAATTCTGTTCCTTATTCCCGACTTCCTGAGTATCCTGAGGTCTTGAGCAATTTTAATTAAGAGATTAAAAAGCATTGAAATAGCACTACTTTATGACTTAGATATGAAAATAATTTTGAGAACTGGAGAAGAATGAAATGGAAATTGTAATGTAATAACTTTGAATGTTTAAATAGGTGGTATTTTGGGAAGATTAAAAGAATAGAAGCAGAAAAGAAACTTCTTCTTCCAGAGAACGAACATGGGGCATTTTTAATTCGCGACTCAGAATCTAGAAGAAATGACTATTCTCTGTCTGTTCGCGATGGAGATACCGTTAAACATTACAGAATTCGACAATTAGATGATGGTAGTCATTGTTCATGTTTTTTCTTAATTACTGTTTGACGAAAAAATGAATTTATTAGTATGTCGCATGGAATCTGCTATGTACGAGGTTGAAATTTTTACAAGTATTGACTGATTTCACCGAATTTGAAATGATTTTAGGAGGGTTTTTCATTGCAAGACGAACAACTTTCCGAACGCTGCAAGAACTGGTTGATCACTATTCAAAAGACGCAGACGGTCTCTGCGTAAATCTGCGGAAAGCGTGCATTCAAGTGGAGAAGCCGGTGACCGGAGGTTTGTCTCACAACACTAGGGATCAATGGGAAATCGATCGCTTGTCTCTCAAGTTTCTACGAAAGTTGGGACACGGCCAGTTCGGAGAGGTTTGGGAGGGTCTTTGGAATAATACTACTCCTGTAGCAATAAAAACACTTAAGCCGGGTAAGTCTCAGTCTAGTATACTTATTGTATGTACAAATGATGGATGTGGTGCCATGGTGGGCACTGCAAGTGCTGCATAGAGGAACCAAATTGCAGACTTAATTTTATAAAGAAAATTGAACTAGGATATATAATATAGGCAACATATGCACATTTGGTGTGACTATAAATGTCTATGTTAAGCTGCAAAAGAATGAAAGCGAATCACTTGTAGTTCGATATGCGAATAAACTACCTAGTACTTTAATTAGCAATTAGAAGACTTGGCTGTAAAATGGCAGTTTGCATGTCTTTCTTTTAGTGTAGCACTAATTGGTAAGCTATGAAATTAAAGAGGTGAATTGTTTTTATTTTATAGGTTCAATGGACCCGAAAGACTTTTTAGCAGAAGCTCAAATAATGAAGAAACTCCGTCATCCCAAGTTGATTCAATTGTATGCTGTTTGCACGTTGGAGGAACCAATATTTATCATCACAGAACTGATGAAGAACGGCTCTCTCTTAGAATACCTGAGTGGGAAAGGGCGAGGACTCAAAGTAGGCTCTCAATTTAAAAAAGTTTACAGCCATATCGCGTCACCACCAATAATAACTATTTGACAATAATATCGTTGCCAATAATCCTTGCAATTGCAAATTGCAATCTAAATCGTTTATGTATCTATGTATGTAAATTGGTATTATTTGATATGGGCCTTGCAGCAGCTTAACATCTATAGTCATAGTTGATTCTTGGTACGATACTACATAATTGCATTGCTCTTTACAATGTTAACGTGAAGGGAATTCAAATTAGTTAGAGATATGACATTTATGAACAGTTCTGATGGTTTTATATCAAACACGATGCGATGAGTGAACATTGTGCCTTGTGCACAATCTCGTAACAGTCATTCATTAAATATTATATTTATGCTGTATACGGTGTACGCTATGTCTCTGCTTATTAGTTTCGTTTGGATTGGTTTAATTTTTATGCATCAGAATGTCAGAGATTATTATGAGACATACATTTACACTTTACGTATAGGGTATATATTAAATTATTTTGAGTGCTATTGTTTTCTCACGGCAGGTCTTATATTGTTATCAAAATCATAAACCTTTTAAAACTACGTACAAGAAAAATTCTCAAGATGCCTTTGGAAGTGCAAGCCAATAGTAATTGAAAATGAATCACTCTCAGCATTGTAATGAAGATTCAGATTTTAGATCATGCATTCTCCGTTCCCCACTTTGAATTTTCATATTGGATTGATTCGTGAGAAGAAAGGGGGATTTAAATACTTGTTGAGATACCCTGTGTTGTTTTTATAATTGCTCTAAAACTTCTACTGCTATAAGTCTTTGATATTATACTCTACCATACTTACTTATGATAACTTATGAGTTGTAGTTGTGGCCGAACAGGATTAGACACCATTTCGTTCTTGTCTACAGATTACAACAGAATTCTGTGGACGTATGAAGCTAAAATGAAATGAGGATGTTTGGGTTGGGTCAGTGAGACGAAGCCTACTAGTTTAGTGTTTACTCCACTTTTAGCGTATTAAAACCAAGTCAAGTTAGTGTTAAGCATAATACTCTACCTAATAGCCCACCAACCATCCTTTTACTTTGAGACAACAGTGTACAAAATGCAAAGCAACACACCTTTGTGCCATTTTCTCATTCTAATTCCATTTGTATTTTAATACTTCACGATTATGCAGAGTAGAGAGCAAAGATATAAACATGTGCTTTGTTCTGGTATGCAATGCAATATGCAAAACTACCAGAGCTCAAAGCGCAACGATTTATGGTACCTAATAATATAGACAGTAGCTTAGCGAGATAGATAGACAAGGCAAGGTCGTCGTAGTAAAATTGTTATTAGAGAGCCATTCACTCTCTCTCTCATTCCTTTCCATTCCACTCGATCCGATGACCAATCAGACGTGCATAATTATGTTTATGTATGTACCTGCCTCAAATTTAAATGTGTGATTTTGTTAAATTCTATTGCAGTTACCGCAACTGATAGACATGGCAGCTCAAATTGCAGGTGGAATGGCTTACTTGGAATCACAGAATTACATACACAGGGACTTGGCGGCGAGAAACGTTCTAGTGGGCGAGTCAAATACAGTGAAAATCGCTGACTTCGGTCTCGCACGTCTAATTAAAGAGGACGAATATGAAGCAAGACTAGGTTTGTCCTATACTACATGCTAACATAACATACTGCATCCTACGTTTCTTTTGTTTTGCTTTATTCGCATGTGATTTATGTGAGATCGACATTTTGGACTTGTAGTCAATACCGTCAAATTATTTGTAATTTGTATATCTGTTATCGTTTCATTGTGAACAAAAATGTTAAGCCAAAACAGCAAAACATTTCCTCTCGACAATATTATTCACTCGTATCTCGTATTCTAAGTGGGATCTATTAGAATTTTATTTTATCACTAAAGATAATAATGCATGACTTTATATGACAATGCGTGATACGAATTTGGAATTCCTTTTACTATGACATGAGTACTGTTTGTTAATTTTTGTATGGTTGCATTTTTCACTTTCTTATCAAGACAAGGAAAGTGTATTAACATCGCTACTCTCTAATATACTAGAAGAGGGATGGTAATTATTGTTATTATGTTCATTGAAAATAAGGATCTCATGCATATGCACGCTTTATTGATAGCATAATTGTAAGATATGTGTTAAGTATTAATCTAATCATTATTTGTAGTAGTAATGATGAATGGGAGAGATAGTAAAGCATCTAGAAATTGTTCTTTAAACCATTTAAAACTATCGTGATAAGTACATAGAAAAAATGGCAATTTTTGTGTATCGAACTGATTTTGTGTGATGTTTGGAACAGGAACTCGTTTCCCTATAAAATGGACTGCACCCGAAGCGGCCAACTACTCAAAGTTTTCAATTAAGTCAGACGTTTGGTCATTCGGAATTCTACTAACAGAGTTAGTGACATATGGCCGGATTCCGTACCCCGGAATGACAAATGCTGAGGTTCTGCATCAAGTGGAACATGGCTATCGAATGCCTTGCCCGCCTAATTGTCCCGATCGCCTGTATGACATAATGTTGGAATGCTGGCACGGAGACCCAATGAAGAGACCGACGTTTGAAACACTCCAGTGGAAACTTGAGGACTTCTTCACGCTCGAAGGCTCAGAGTACAAAGAAGCTTCGGGATATTAATTTTCACTACTGAACTGGTTTATTCTGTTGTACTCTAACGTAATAGTACTACTTAAGTTGTGTTGTATTATCTAGTTAAATACTTGTTTTGTTAACTTTAGTTTTATTAGTGAAGTGAGAGTCGGCTCGTTTCCGTTCTCTCTGAACTTTAAAGCAGTTATATTATTATATATTATTATCCCTTTGAGTTTATTTGTAGCATACTGTACTTGCATTGTGCTTAGTGTACTGTACGAGTACTACATATACAGTAATAGATTATTATTCTATTTAATAACACACTGTACTTGTAGCATATTATATGGTTTGTTTGTTTTGTACGTATATATTGTAATAAGAATGTATATGTAGCACAGTTAAGTTAAAGTTATTGTCAGTGCGAATTATTTCCTCTTCGATAACAGAATCGTACATAAGCTGTCTGTCTACCAGTCCACTCCAATCTGTGTTTACTATTTATAGATGTATGAATCTTTGAAAAGACATCCCTTTCCATTACAAATATCTACAGCAATCCCCTTGTACCTTTCATTTTTTACTGAATATTGTGAAATATTCAATAATATTCTCTGTATAAATTGTGTGTAATCATAAAACTCTTATCGAACACTTTCGTTTTCCAATTTTTGTTACAACTTACTGTAAAAATCGATTTACTTGTTAGAATTGACGATAAATAGTGGCATTACTTGCCTTAAACTAATTTTCTACTTCAGTAACTTAATTATCAAATGATATGTTTTCAAAAGTAGGAATTACGACTTTAATACTTTTCCTATTATCTGCAAGACGTTTCAGATGATGAAAAGCAAAACATACTATAGAGTTAATTTTTGTTGGCAAAGTTAATATTGATAAGGAAAAAAATTGAGCTTCGTAATGTATTTCATGTTTTATTTTGTATGTCTGTGTGTCTCAATTTTCTAACAATAAGACATGAATTATACAATTCTACAATTGTATTCAATGTAATCATTATGTACTTTTGTAACTAATCGTACTACTGTAAAGAAACTTACTGTAAGCTTTTATTTATGGGTAGCAGCAGAATACGATAGGATTTATAATGTTGAAATTTTTCAACACTTTTTGTTGGTTGAAATATTTTAATTTGACAATTTGCCAATCTGCAATCAAGATAAACGTAGCCTATAACCTAATAAGCCAACCAAGCCAACGCTTAAGCGAGATTATCTAATATTATTATTGTATCTTGTGGATTAGCAAGAGTTTTGTGACATTAGGTCTTGCTGAGAGTAGCTGTGGCTGTTGGTTGAAATAGACTAAGACTAATAAGCCGGTCAACAGTCAACTGAACCACAAAATGCCTTTTGTAATTAGATACCCAGTTTAAAGAAAGAAACGCATACGTAGGTCATAGTATGTCTTTGTCTACGTATTTTTTGCATGAAAATGCAGGGGTAGCGTGGGTCGGTACTTACTTGATGTCTGTCTAGCAATAAGAGAAGTAGAAATGTGTTTATGTAGGTAATGTAATGCTGTTTTACGTTACGTACTTACATCTTACATTACTTGCGTGGAAATCGCTGACTATAACTTACCAACTCTGAGCTAAGGCACGGATACTAGATAAAAGTCATTGTTATACTAATGGTTGATCTGCATTATGTTCATACATTCATTCTTACTAGCAATACATTTGAATTAAAACTCAAGTCAACTAAAAATCAGGTACTTTAGTACAGTAATATGTCATGGTCTGCAAAGTGGAAAGATGCACAAATTGATTAAGTGGAGAGAATTGAATTTACATTTGCATTTAAATATGGCTCAATAACGATTAAAGTGCACAAACATTAAAAATGTACCCAGTATACAAAAAAATATCTCTAGCTTGTTTCCACTTTATACTATTACACTACTGCTGCTGTGTGTGTAGGAGTGTAGGTGAGTAATGCAATAAGAAGTTAATTCATAAACAATATTAGGATTTAATTAAAGCTCAACATCCAAAATACCCAACAATAACAACTTCACAAAAATGTGGTTTACAGTTTACATTACAAGTGTTGCAAATTACATTACAATAAGTAAAGTACAATACAATTACATGTGGTACATCTTTATTATAACAATAATAGTTAGGCTTTAGCTAAGATGCTGTTTCAAACAAAATCTGTATCACCAAAATAAGATATTGAAGCATTAAAGTGAAGTAGTAAATGTCTAGTATGTCACTTTGGAATCCAACTCAACCCACTTATAGCGTTGCAATTATTTTAGAATTTTAAGCTATATACATCCATAAAAATTTTAATTATTAATAATTATACTATGTACATGTACATCATCTTAAATATATTTTATTATGTGTGAGTCAGTGTGTACAGTGTACACACACTGACTGTGGTGTAGTATAGTGTGAATGTGAATTGTGAATGGCTCATGTTCTCTTTCTCTCATTCACCGGTCTTAGTATCAAGGTTGGTTTAACTTTTCGTCCAGTTACATCAAGAAAGATTCCTTTCCTGATGTACAATCGATTTGCAATCACAAGATGTACATTCACAATAACTCGATCTATAAGGGATGAAATTGGGAAAAGTCGATTGATATCTACAGGTAAACTATCCGAGGGCACAAGGCCGCATAAGGCTCCAAAATGTTAATTTGAATTGAAATGTCAGAACTTTTGATCCAACCAAATGGTCTTATACAACCGTCTTTTTGTTTGAAAAAATAAAAGCTAAAAAGGTCATAAAAGCGAAGCGAGGTTTTTTGGGATTCAGATGAAAATTTTGAACAAGTTAGTTCTGTGACCTTAACATTCGGGATCTCATTACATGACTAATTACCATCAAAGAGAATTTCATTTTTCCGGTCAGATAAATGCAGACATCAGTATCACAGTACTCTGCATTAGCACTCTCATTTATGGACTCAATATTTTAAACATTTATTTTCGAAATACCTATTGAGTCTTTGGTCTCAATAATTATTAATCGATTTGCCAATCCGATTATCCGAAGGTCCTCTATAATCTATATTATTATGTACACCTATAGGACACCTACATCATCGTTATTAACACGAGTAGCAAACTATGGGACATCAATAATTGAATGAAACCATTATTAAAGTAAAGTACAGTACAACTTTATTGTCAATCTGTCAATCAGCACAGCACACAAGTCACTAAATCAGTGCGCAGTGCTTTCTCGTAAGTTTCTTGTAATTTAGTATTAATAGAAGAGCTTTTGACAGAAAGTTGAGAGAAAAGTACTTTGACACTATTGGTTGACAATGAATGTTTGTCATTGTTCGTGTCGTTCTTATGTAATCTACTGAATGAAGTGGTGTATACTGTATACAACCGAATTAGGAAACAGTTCGGTAAACAACTTTATTATAGAAAAATTAATAGTATTAATGAGGTACAATAGACAAAATTAATTGCACAAAAGTAGATCATTATGAATTCCTTTCTTTGCTAAAAAATTCTTACGCACGGAATAAACTTATATTCCACAAGAAACTGTCTGTCACCGTCCGTAAACACTCATCATTTCATTGAATATCATCGAAATTACGACGAACTAACAAGTTTTTGGATTCTACCAACATCTGATAGAAGCACTTTAGTACTTGTTCAATTTGCGGGAAGGTACTACAAGTCACTTTCAGTTCAGCGGCTCTTTAGCTTTATCCGCAGCGTCAACTGTCAACAACCGTCGATAATTATCAGGTATCTCTTTTCACAATGTTTTAGAGCAGACTTAAGTAATCTTTCCTGCAATCAGTATTATTTATATCTTTAAGATTTTTTATCTACCAGTCTACCATGGACTGTTGATTTTTGCTTGAGTTCTGGTAAATGTATATATCAGGCTTTCGGATGAGTTATCTTACGAGCTACGACTTTCTGTGGCGAATGGAACAGAAACCACACCCCAAAATCTGGGGAATAAGTACTGTTATAATATATGTTTACTTTTATATAAGTCAGGTTCCTGACTAGGGAATAAGATATTAATCTTTCAAGTTAAGAATTTGTCTTCCACCCACAAGGACGCTATTAAACAGAAATGTATCAGCAATGTATCCATCTGGATATTAATTGAATTATACCGCGGCTGTCCAACTTTTTAAGTAAAATATTTTTCTTCTTTTGCTTTGGTACTGGTACTGGAAATTATTTTGGAAACACACTGCGCACGTGAAGTGCGCATTATGTGAAGAAATGCGAAGACGCCGGCGTGTGAAAAGAAAACATCTCCGGAACGAACGCCGGACGCGGACTGGACCTGAACCTGGCATACCTGGGGCAACAAGGCCTTAGACCACGTCGTTTACGACGTTGGATACTGAATAGGTCTTCCAAAAATGCGCGTCCTTTTATTTCGCACCACTTCCTTACGGCAACGGCAACCGAATCCATCTTACACGAGGGCGGGCACGACGGCCACTTACACAGGTACACTTCAAGTGAATCATATTACCCGACGGCCACTTATATTTCAACCGAATGCATATGACCCAACGGCAAGTCGGTTACTTAGGCATACTTACGCTTCAAACGAATGAATATTACCCGACGGTCACTTACACCTTAATCGAATGAATATTACCCAACGGTCACGTACACTTCAATAGAATAAAAATTACCCGACGGTCATTTACATTTCAACCGAATGCATACTGCCCTAGGGACACACCTACTATTCATAATGCATAGTTCCCGAGGGTCACCTAGACTTAAACCGAATGGCCGACGACCTCCTAGAACCCCATCTAAGGAACCTTTTTCAAGTTTGTTAATTTTTGGAATTTGACTACCAAAATGAATACAATTTTTTCAGTATCCTTATCAAGGGACATGTTCAAAATGGACTAATTATTTGACTTCGACAGTATTTGTCTGCCTTGTTGGTGGCTGGATCAGTGCATCTACGAAGTAATTGTTAATTAACAGTCTTGTTGGGGGAGAAGCTATTGCGCTGGTTCAATTACATGGTTCCAAATTTCCGAAGCCCGTCTGCTCCATTCAGGGCTCCTCCAATTTTGGAGTATAACGCGAATGCTAATGATCTAAGCCAAGTTGGAGTGAGCGTACGGCGCTAAAAAATTACCAAACGCTGCATGCAAAATTAAATTCTGGTTAATGTAATATGAAGATTTTGCTTTTTCGCCCGATAATTATTGTAATTATGAATATTTTTAATAAAAATTATATTTGGCGAAAAACGAGACAAAAACATTTCTTACGTGTTAGCTAAAGGAGATAGCCTCGGTCCTGACGCGGATTTCATTGCGAAGGCATTGAACGCTTTTGATACACATTATTATAAAAATATTATGAAGACACCAGAAGGTTAGGCCCCCAACACAGGGGGTGTTGAAATCGTGTTACTTTTGCGACTAAATGTAAGCTAATAAAATATTATGACATATTATGGTGTCCGACCCCCTAATCGTTAGAGGGGCTTGCCATGGTGGTGTCGGGTGCGGATAAGCGTAAGTCTTGTTTACATTACTACTATGGTACTGGTGAACAGTTTCGCAGGCATGTATTTAAACACTCACAGTGTCAGAGATGAGCTTTGATAATATGTATCTGATCTATAGCGTGACATATACCATACATACATTTTTAAGTTTATAAGGGTTAAATATTAGGTCCCTACCTTACCTGGGCGAGCTTTCTGTTACGACTTGTCGTAGGTATTTTAGCTCCCTCAGAAACTTATAGAGCTTATAGAATAGTACAGTCCGTCTGTCCGTTCGTTAGTTTTAGGTAATTTTAGTTACGTAATACCGACACACATCAAAAACTCGGCAGGTCAACAAATGTATCATGCGTTGGTTACCTATTACAGGGTCAGGGTCCAGGATAAAATTCATTTTTATTTTATCTATCTGCGGAAAAAATTGATTGAATGAAATACCCACGAAATACACTGATGCCTAATTTCATCCATCCACTACCCTAAAACAAGGTGCATAAAGTCGATAAAATCGCTAAAATCCCTTGCTCCTTCTAGTAAATGTTAAATGTACCTTGTAGTCTATAATAACAAAATTTTATGCGCTCACTCACCACCAGTCGACCACTCATGTTAATAGTATAAATATATTTGTTGAAGAGCATGAAACTAGTCTGGCGCAGTTGTATTCCGTAAGCCAGAGCAGAATTGAGCCGAGCAAACATATTATTTGGTAGGGCAAAGAGTTGGCTGCATTGAGTTGGGTGTTTGGGAATCGGGAGTATTACATAAAATCCCCTTCTTTTGTGTGAACAACTTGTGGTAGGTAGAAGAGCAACGCTAACGCTAAACACAGCGAAGGAGGGAAGTGTTTTGAGTTCACCCAAAAAACAACATAACATTTGCAGACTCCGACGAAGTAAGAAGTCTGATAATTTTTGTCCTCGACAATTATACGTACGAAGTTAATCGTGTAGTTTAGGGCCGCGTTGTAAGAGGCGTTAGTGTCGTTTTAGCAGATACGTCGAAAATAATAGTGGCGCAACGCGTTTTCAAAGCGCTTAAAATTTCCAGTGTTTTTAAATAGTTAGCCTTCTTGTGGGTAGCAAACCTTTCAAATGGAAGACGACATTCAAAATTTGGTGGACGATATAATGGATCAGGTGACCGTGTCGGAGTCCCTCACAAAGGTCAACGGAGAAGACATTAACGATGTCGATATGTGTGTCGATGATGGCGGTTCTCACATTTCTAACAGTGTCGAAGCTTTTAAAAAGAAAATTGACCAAGAAATTAAAGAAATAATGGAAGTTGACATCCCACCTGATGATAAAGAAAATATTCAGAATGTAGTTAGACAGCTGAGTCGAAAAGAATTAGAAGATATGATTATGAAAAAAATGGTCGAGGGAATAAATTCCCATTCCGCTATTGGAAGTCTGAGGACTAAAATTCTATCTTTGTACAATTTAAAAGATAAATTATTTCTCAAAAGTTCTGCACTCAGCAAACAGGTACAGAATTTATTCACTAATTTCGCTTTTTTGTTTTTATATTATACTACCACTACTAGGCCACCAGCATTGTGGCTCACTTTTGAAAGATTGGCATCCAGCAAAAATTGGCTGTTTTCGTGATTTAACAAAACATTGCATACAAATCCATTATTAATGATATAAAATATACATTGCGTGAGCGCTTACGTAATGCGCATTTTGGGGAGTCTCTCCATGGCATAGAACACTCAATCTTGCATACAACAAAATATTTTTATTATACAGTTATTAAATTAGGTCTATTTAGTTCCTGGCCTATAAGCCTATGTAATTTGTAAAGTATATAGATAATGTAAAAGCTAAATAAACTGTGCCAACATGGGTATAAGAAAGATACCAAAGCTTGGTTGAATAGTAGGAGTAAGTAAAAGTAAGTAGTAGTACTAGTGAGTAGTGGAGTTACGTGGAGTACAGTAGCGTTCCATTTCGTCAGTAGTTAAATACATGGCATATGGCAGTGTTTTATTGTTCAGGTAAATCAAATAAATAAATGTGCCTATAACTTTTGACCTTTGACCTCTGCCTGCCAACCGTTGACCTATTTAGAAATATTAAGGAGACTGTCACCTTTAAAATGAGCCGAGTTGTGACCCCCTCCCCCAGTCAGGGGGCGTGGCCGATTTTGCCCATCTTAGCCTTCGTTTTGATTTGACCATAGGTAACAAATATAACGTTTGGACGAATTATCTGTATGAGACGACCGGACGGACAGACATACAGCACGGGTATTTCCATAAAGATAGCTGTCTTAATTATTAACATGACCATTTCTAATTTTCTAAGTGGTAATAAATAGTTTAGTAGCTAATAATATATTTTGTTAGTTCTTAGAAAACATTTTATAAATAATAATATCATAATCCATCATAAATCCATTGCATATAGAATGAACATACATTCTTGCGTACACCAGGACCAGAACACGTTTATTATATAGAGATAATATTATTTAGCTGTCTACTTAGGGAATTATGCCTGGCTAATATTAATGCCGGACGCCTGAGGCGTGGAGAGATGTAGGTATAGAATTGCTGTATTTAAAGTTATAAAGTGTTTTGTGAGAGGTCTTGTGTAACTGTTATATAGAAAGGTTTAGTTTTGCTTTTACGGTTTAGCATTTGTGTGGATGTGCAGAAGGGTGTAGTGCAGTCGTCTGTCTATCTATGTATAGTAGTGAATGCATGTCGACTTTTAGAGCTTCTCTGAGAATTCTACAGTGTAGCCAAAGTGATGCAGGTTTGTAAAGTAGATTTCACCTAGGCATATTTGGTACAACTGGCAATAGTACATCGACCTTCTTCTCAGTGACGACGTGTTGTTCAGATAGAGTTTTGCGCGTGCGCTACATGTTTGGCCAACCCATGTCAAAATGATTCTAGGGGTTAGAGGAAACAGTGGTGAAGTAATAAAATCTTAAGTCCAATCCAAAATGTCGGCTGCGATGCAAGAGGTTGCCGCTGCAGTCATGATAACTTTTATATGTACTTACGCTAAAGTTATGCTGACGTGGTACTGTACATTACATAGTACTCTAGTGGTTCACATAAATGGAAACATCCTGTATTCTCTAGTTGCCCCTGACATGTCATAAGTTCATGGTGCTAATTTAGTAATGCAATGTATATGTCATGTCATATATTCATGTTACATAATATTATTATTATGTGAAAAATAACATTCATCAATGTAGGAAGTACACTTTATTATAATATGAAAAGGTAAATCAACGGTAACCGTCTGGGTAGGGATAATTCTAAGTAGGTCAATTTTTGTAAGTTTAACCTCTTATTTGAATAGTGAAGATAATTTATCGGAGGGAAAGGGTTTCGTAAGTAGGTATAACTGCGTTGTACTACATCTGTGCATTGAGAATCAGTAAATGAAGGAAGATTTGGAAGATAAAATTTTTAGTAATTTTAGTGTCCAATACCTTCCAAAATTGGCTAGCTCTGCATTTGGCATGAGAATTGCATAATGACACCGAATGATAATTTCAGGCCTCAGAACTGAGCAAGGCTGTAAAGTCCATCGCGGATAATGAAGCAAGGAACCCGAAACCCGCGAAACCACAGCCGCCGTTAAGATTTTATCGGTCAGTTGGGTTGCAAGTATCGATCGACCCGAAGGCCCATATTGCAGGGCCAAATAAGTTAAATAATTGGAAAAACGGTTCTTGGACTGCCCCGAAGTCAGTGAAAACGCAGGCATCATCTCCTACTCCTGCTTTGATTCCGTTGTCGACGAATAACATGTCGAATGCGAGCAGTCCGTCTTCTTCCCCTCTACCCAAGCGAGCAGCGTACAGCAAGCCGAATGTCGCTGTTACTGCAGCAGAAATGTCGAAGCAAGTTCAAAATCAACTGAGCAAACCTATTGCCAAAAAGGTTACTACTCCAATCAATGTGCTTCGCCAGCAAACAAATATGAATCAGTTGCAGCAGATGCCTCAAATGCGGAATCCTGCAGCCCAGGCAGCATCAAACGCTATCGCGGCCGCTGGTGCTGCTGCGTCCAAGTTACCCAATGGGAATGCCTCTTTAGTTGATCTTACTGATGATGGAAAACAGAGCGCTGCTCCTGGAAATGGTAAGTGTGTGGGGTCAACCTCATAAATACTCACTACTTTCATTTTTATGTGTATAATATACATACACAACCTATTTATGATGATGATCTCATCAAATCACTTGTCATTTATTCGTTTATTTTCGAATTTGTATTTAATTGTTGTAGTTTATGCAAGAACAACTAATAATACAGGGTGATGATTAATTTTATAGTGATTATCGGCCAGAACGGAGTGCAGTACAGAATATTGAATAATCCTGGAATGCAGTTACTTTCTTCACCGACAGGATATCAGTTCATCAGTGGTCAGACAAGACCGCTTATTTTGGCTCCGCAACCTGTGCAAGGTCTAAATTTGAATTCACAACAGAGATCTCAGTTTGGGAAGCCTAATGCTCCTATGCAAATGGTCCAGCTCCGAAATGTTGCACCGAAACCATTAAATAAT